>CAUZXS010005759.1:0-77500 GCA_963585895.1 Sepioteuthis lessoniana | reverse complement strand
TAATGTTACGTAGGAATCATGCTAAAAATTGATATGGTTCATCTATAAAAAGAATACGGTCAGAAAGACATTAAAGGATAGGATATTCTAAAATTTGGCTAAAATACGGCAACATAGGATTTGGTATTTTCGTCAACCTTTAAAATCATGGCACTTTCAAATAATGATCATAAACGAGAAAAAATATGTAAGATCTTAGGTTGAAGAAGAAACATTGTCACTTCCTTGAGTTAACTTACGCAACACCTATATACAACAGCCCTGTGCCGATAGAGGATGTACCCTTGAAGACCTACCAGGGGCGATGTATGATAGAGACGGGAGTGGGTGGGGGTCAGGGAGGTCCGTGCTGGCGGCGCAACATGATGATGATGATGATGATATAGATATCAGTTTAAAACCTTAGAGGTATTTCTGACGAATATATATATATATATATATATATATATATATATATATATATATATATATGTCAACTTTTAATCAGGGCTCAGTTAGTTTGTTTTCACAAATTTTCTTCAATTAAACTGGTAGCCTAACCCGGTCTTCAATACTATTTATCCATAGCTAGAGGGAGACAAATACTTGCGTTTCCAATGAACAGTCTCGTTCAGGATTTTAAAGTCGGGTCAACGATTACCTTTCCAACATCAACGACCTAGACTATGAGTGACACTTGACAAAAATTAAAAATTCACGGACAAAAATTTATATATATATATATATATATATATATATATATATATATATATATATATATATATATATATAACATGTGTATGTGTACGCGTGAATGTGTCTGATCAGATGCGTGCATGTCTGTAATATGCTTATTTGTTTGTGTCAAATAATAGAATGCATATCATGTATACTCAGGTAAACAGACATGTATAAACACTGAATACTTACCTGTGTATCTGTTGGAATGCCCTATATATACTAACTGATCATATTCACTTGAATATATATATATATATATATTTCCTGGGAATGTGCTCAGTTATTATATATATATATATATATATATATATATATATATACATATTTGTGTTTGAGTGTGAGTGTGTATGTGTGGAGTGAGTGTGTTTTATTTACCTACAAACCTACCTGTTAGTCAAATCATTTATCCATCTGCCTGTGTTATTCAAATCATTTTTTTTCGATCTCTTTTTTTTTTTCTGAAAGACTTACTTATCAATCGACCTATTAATGTGCGCTATAAAGGCCTATATATCTTTGTCTACCGGGCGCTTCATTTACCTATTTTCAGTTCGGCTTTTATTCCCCATCTATAATTAATTTGCTTTGAACGCTCTCGCAACTTTACAAAAAGAAAAAAAAAACAAAAAGACAAAAAAACAAAGCGAAAAAAAATAAAAAACATATAAACGAAACAAATAAACAAACGAGCCACAAGATGAGCGCTACCTACATTCAGCACGATACGCCCTCCTCTAGCAGCAATATATGCATCTCATGCCAGCTGCAACGAGTGCCTCTTGCCAACTACTCTCCGTGAATTTTTACTTTTTTTTTTCTATTCAAAACCAGCAATTTCGGAAGAAAACGCCACATGCACAAAATCAGCCATTCTTCAACTCACCGGGTATATATCCGTCCATCCGTATAATGAATCATCGAAGCGATCACCTATCAATCATCTGTCCGATTAAGAAAATCGATCAATCGATCCAATTGTTAATGATCCCAATCAGCCAGCCAGCCAGCTAGCTAAACATTAGGATCGAGCTAACAAGCGAGCAAAAAGCCAGTGCTTTCATGACTATCTATCTATCTATCTATCTATCTATCTATGTACTGATCAATCGATCGATCGACCTATCTATTGCAATCTCTTTTTGGCAAACATTGGGATCGATTAAACAAGCTCACGAAAAGTCAGTGTTTTTATTATCCATCTCTCTATCTGAATCAATCCTTTCTTTCTATCTAGATATTGATCTGTGCCAGAAAGCAATCATGTAAATTTCTTCATAACTCTCTATCTATCAATCCATCCACTTTTGTCAATCTATTTCTGTCTATCGATATAGTTATCTATATATTTATTATATCTCTAAGACGTTATGTAAATATCTTCCTATGTGACTCAGTCTTAATCTCTTTAAAATCACTATATATATATATATATATATATATATATATATATATATATATATATATATATATATATATATATATATATATATATCTTCCAAGCTATCTACATATTGATCTATCTATATATGTCACTCAATCTTTTAGGGTAAATTTTTCATATCAGAATTTCTTCCTCATTCTCTCGCACTTCCCCTCCATCCTCTCTCTCTCTCCATATATATATATATATATATATATATTATATATATATATATATATATATGTACTTTGTCTCTGTGTGTGTTGACTTATGATTAATACCTGTGCTTGATCCATCCTGTGATCCGCTTCTTTATTTAAAAAGTTTTATATTACCAGTTCTTTTCATGCATCTCTAAGTGAGAGTTCACATACAACAAATATATTTCATCCATTCTTTTTTTTTCTTTTTCTTTAAATACAAGCACACATGTACGCACACACGTCTAGCCACACTGATGACTTCTAATAGAACGTAACAGATCTGTCCGTGGATGACTATATATATATATATATATATATATATATATATATATATATATATATATATATATATATATATATATATATATATATATATATATATATATATATATATATATATATATATATATATATATATATATATATATATATATATATATATATATATATATATATATATATATATATATATATATATATATATATATATATATATATATATATATATATATATGTATGTATTTCTATGGTGCAGTGCTTATCGTCGAAAAAAATGGACACGGCGACTTGAGTTCAAATCCTGAACGTGACTGATTGCTCTTCCCATTGCACTAATACCCTTGGGAAAGGTATGAATCCAATTATTCTCCCTCCAGCCATGGGTAAATAGCAGGGCAGACGAGGTTCTTAAGTCTTGGTAAGGCGACTAGTCTAGGATATATATATATGTGTGTGTGTGTGTGTGTATGTGTGTGTGTGTGTGTGTGTGTGTGTGTGTGTGTGTGTGTGTGTGTGTGTGCGTGTGTGTAAAATTAAGATACTCAAATACAGTCTTTATTTGCAGGCGAGACCACGTAACGCGTATTCACCGAAGAGGCAGTTCATTCGTTAACACAATAATAAATCGAACGTGAAAAATTCTCAAAAATGAAAGAAAGGATAGAAAGAAAATGATAATAATAAAAATTGTAACATCTTCAGTATACAAGAAATATATTCTAGTTCTAAATTGCAAAATTGAAATCAGGATATATTTCTTTGTACAATATATTTACACTTGCAATTTGAATGATAATTATTATGATAATGATATTAATACGGATAATATTAAGGAAAATGATAAACCAAGTCTAGTGGATTACCTATCTATCTACATAGAGAGAGTGGGGCGTCAAAGATAGAGAGAGAGACAGACAGACAGAGAAAGAGGAGGCGAAAGTGAAAGAAACAAACCAAATATTGTAAGTGACATAAAACCCAAACAAATAACATTATGCATGAATAAGATAAATCCCCATTTTCAGAATGTGCACTGCATGGAGAAAGTTGCTAACTGAATATATATATATATATATATATATATATATATATATATATATATATATATATATATATGTGTGTGTGTGTGTGTGTGTGTGTGTGTGTGTGTGTGTGTGTTTGTGTGTGTGTGTGTGTGTGTGTGTGTATGTGTGTGTCTGTGTATTTGCATAAATAATTGATAATTTTACAGTAAATAAATACAATTTACGTCGTTTTTATCATACAGTTCTTAATAGCTGCACCAGCTAATTTAGCAGCAATTTTTAACACTGAATTTAAAATTCTAGTGTGTGTGTGTGTGTGCTCACGCGAGTGCGTCTTCGTGTGTTTGGGCAAGTTTTAGGTTCTGATAACTGACGTGATATATTCTTTATCATATTTACCAACACTTCCACTCGGGCAGGATATGACACAAGGTCAATTTTAAGCGGAGTTTAACAGGTTTGAATTCGGAGTTTTTCTTTTCCTAGACTAGTTGCCTCACCTAGGCTGAAGAACCCAGTCTGTCCTACTATTTACCCATAGCTGGAGGGTGAGTAATTGAATTTATACCTTTCACAAGTGTATTAGTGGTATGTGAAATGCAATCAGTCTCGTCTAGGATATAAACTCCTGCCATGTGTCCATTTCCAAAGACGATAACTATTACACCACGGACACCTCCCATAACCATTACACCATTATAAAGACTGGATCTTTTGCCCTGTTCAATTTCAAAAAATGTATTTTCTCGTCCATCCTTCTATATATTAAGTTGTTGCTTGTTTGGTCGGTTTTTCGTTTTGTTTTGTTTTACGGCGTATCGACCTTTTTAAGGTCATTTAACGCCGAATTAAATTATAAACAATTCAGTTCAGTATAAGTGTAGCCTTTCTTTACAAATAGTTAAATGAACAGTTTAAATGTCAAAAAAAAGTTCAGTTTAGTTTTATTCGACCCATGGATTGGGTCCTACTAAGAGCAACCACTCCGGGGCAGAGTGGACTTAAGAGCGATTGCAATGATGGTGTATTCCACATTACCCAAAGCTCCAAAATTACGGGAACCTCACTATGAGATTGTGTAGTGTCATGTCAGGACACTTGTTGCGCGGGAGTCTTTTTTTACCCTTTGCAGAGAAGCAGTGGATGTATACACAACCCCAGTAGACTGGGCAATTCTATATATCAAATACCCCATATATATATATATATATATATATATATATATATATATATATATATATATATATATGGGGCATGTGCATTTATTAATAAAGGTTAAACATTTCAAAGTTAAAATACACGTGATGAAATGTTCGAATCAATAAAATTGCATTGTGGAATAATAGAGAAAGAAATAGGAAGTGGGCGTAAATACATTGATAATTTTTTAACCATAGTGAACAATTGTGATTAATTTCTGAGAGCTTTTTAAACGAATCATTTTTTGTTCTTCTGTCTTTCATGCATAGGGAGAATTCCATCTCACTAGTGGCTCTCGAACATCTAATAAATATATTCAGAATTGTGAAAATCATCATTTTGTTCTCGTCTGCTTTGTCACGAACTTTATTACAAATTTTTCCTTTGGCTAGAAACGAAGGAACTGATCATGCCATGGTTAACATTTACCATTTCAGGAGATTGGGAATTTCTGTTTGGTAGCCATGATCTTCATACATCTGTTCTCAATCACTTAACTCTTTGCGTTTAAAGATTCATTGATTGATTTTGATGGCATGTCAATCTGTCTAGTCTTATTCTCTGCTATGTTCATATTTATATTTTGTGTGTATTTATATCTGATGGTTAATTTTTTTTTTTTTTGTGAAATGGTATATCAAACTTCGCGGGTTATTTTTTGACAAAAATACCGTTGCAAATTGAGAGTAGTGCTACAATTAAACTTATAGTCGGTGGAATTAGTGGTGTCTTATTTTTTCGTAGGGTATTGGTCGAAAAGTGGTCGTAATAGCGTGACTAGATTAGACTAGAATTCGAAACAACAGATTAGACACAATGCCACAGGAACTTACTTGTTTCTTTATATATATGCATTTTTCGCTCAGGAACAAAAATGATTTTAAACTGATCTATTTGATTCAAAGATGGCACTGCACCCGAACAAATTCTACAACTGCTGATAAAAATGGGCCTGGTTGTATTGGATTTGACGCGATTCTCCACACACACTCAAAATCTTTAGAAATAGAGCCTCAGTATCAGACTTGCCCAGTCGGCTGGGGCTGTAGAATACACTGACTGCAACTCTTCAGAGGTGTAAGACCCCCATCAACGAATGTCTAGGATCTGATGGTGAGGTCCCAGTAATGCAGGGGCCTTGGGGAATACGGAGCACCCCTTCGTTGCCATTGCTCCCAGGGCCACTCTGGCCCGGCGTGGTAGCACCTGATAGGGCCCTATATATGGGTTAAATAGAAGTAACGGCATACTTATGCTAAACTGAATTGTTTGATTAAACTAAATTGCTTGAAATAGAAATGTTTTTGGCAATTAAACCGTACTTACCTTTAAACTGCGTGTTCATGCTAAACTGAATTCTTTGAAATTGAATGGTTTTTGACATTGAAAATGTACTTACACTAAACTGAATTGTTATATATAATTATTTGAATAAACTGAATAGTTTGAAATAGAAATGTTTTTGACAATTAAACTGTGTATTCATGCTAAATGGAATTGTTTGAAATAGAACTGATTATTTACATAAAAATGGATTAGGCGTAAATAATCTACAAATGTTGATTATGCTATAAAACCCAAACAACCAACGAATCAATATCAGACGCAGTTTAGTGTTGAACCAAGGGAAGATCGTTTGGAGGTTCTACCCCACTGCAAGGGATACAGTCCGCATATTCTATGTCTTGATGGTTTGTTTCAAAGTGTCAGCATCTACAGAGCAAATATTTCCATGTAAATACATGAGACAATGCCAAACCTTTTAGCAAGGGCTGCACAAGTATTACATTAATCTGCAAATGATTAATAGTTGGCAAAATATTTCCAATTTCTGCTATAAAATGTCTTTGATGTTATCTGCGAGAAAATAATTTCATAGAATGAAATGTTTCAATGGAAAAAGTAAAAGTCAAAAGAGGATTTGTCGCATATTGTAGCGCTGGACAAACGACGAAAAACTCGTAGATATATAAAAACGTAATTTATATTTTTATTCTTCGACGGCGACGAATGTGTGTTGTAGGAATACAGTCAGAGAGAGTTCTCACATATCTTTCTTTTGAGGCAAGGACCCTTTTTGTGAAGTAGTGCGACGGCCGGAGAACACACACGGGGAGCTGACAGGTCTGCTTGAAGGACCAGCGGGTCTCTCCTTTCACTTGAGAGACCAGCGGATCTCTGCCTTCAGCGCAAAATTACAGACCTTATATTGTTTCTCAAGTCCCATTCGGAAATATGAACATCCTCTTCGCCTTACGTATTTTCTATTTATTCTTATCGGAACTTACATACTTCCGTTTTTTCCAGTAATTTGTTGATCTTACCTGCGAACGGAAATATGTTTCATTCTATTCACAGACAATAAATTACCTTTTTCTCTTTTCTGTGAACCCCCTTTGTTGATGTTACCTTGCGACCGCATTGAATATGCTTAGTTCATTGTCACTAGCTAAGCTTGTATATTACAGTAAGGAGCTATAATTATTTAGAAATATGCGAGCATGTTTTAATGTAAATATTATCAATTTCATCATAAAAGCAATTGTTTATACCAAGACAATAAGTTTCATAAGAAACACCAAATCGAAACAGGAAAGAATTTTAAAAAATGTTATCGAGGTTTTATTTAACTATTTTTATTTTTAAAACAACTTGAATTCAAAATCGAAATAGAAGTAAAATCTTATTTAAAGCTGAAAGATATTTTACTTGTGAAACCGAATCTTGTAAAAGTAATTTACTCCACATTTAAGAAATAATATAAAATTACCATGCATACATACCCCCTCTAACCATCCCATTCATCATTAAATATCTACCACAATCTCTCAGCGGTAGATCATCGGATAATTCTTCTCATGAAAATGTCTTTAACAGCGTTACATATTACATATTAATATTAACAACTCTAAAAAATAACCCACGCATTAATATACTCAGATTAAACCTGATATTTTTTTTATCTGGCAAAGAAACATTGTTTATTTGACCTAATTATTCGCTAATTAAATATATATTATATATTATACCATAAGTCAATCGCTTTAGACTCTATATCTTCCCTCGGATCTTGGCAGAGGCCAGATAAAGGTTACATGGAAGATGAACGTTTATGTATGCAGAAAATCTTCGCTCCGATGTGTTTTGATAAGGGCAGAGAGACAGAGAAAACCACAATGTTCATAATATAGGAATAGTGCTTTCATGGAAACCACGGTAGATATAAGGAACACAAAAGCACTGTTTGATAGAGAAAGCTTTCAGCTACAGAACACTTCTTTTTACACATAATCACCACAACTGGCTTTACTCGTTTCCTAGCAATAGAGAAGTACCATTATGCCCTATTCTTAAGAAAAATGTACCGGAAGCAACGATTCCAATTTATTTTCTAGAAAACTACAACAAATATCGCAATCACAATAACGCTTTTAAACAGAGCATGTTTTCAGCAACAACTTTTTTTAACTACAAAAAGATAATGACAGCATGCGTACGAGGATTGTTAAAAGATAATAACCTCAATCATTTTAGTAAGTTGGCTACTGACTTCAGGATGATGTGGGTAGTTATGACGATTTTGGGTTTTACTTTCTTGATAATAAGTCTATTTGTCTCGGTACAAATATCAGCTGAGGTGGAAATCAATGTACGTATAAAGAAAAAGGTGTGTCACAAAATAACTTCAAGTAGAAAAATATTGCACCTATTGACATTCATCGACGCGTGAATAACGTTCACGGTGAGTAAATTGGAAATGAAGACGGTTAGACGAAAGATAATGAGTTTCAGCTGTGATGACAGTGATATGGTTCACAAACCAATGTAGATTGTCTCATATTTTCTAGCTATGGAATCTTCATCACAGCTGCGAAAAAAAGTGGCAATATGTTGCTCCACACAATGATTGCAGCCCTGAACTCAGTGCAAGGGCTATAATATGAACTCTCATTGAGCTGAACGCAATCTTACGAGACGTGTGAGATACGAAAATCGACATCTAGTACGAACAAAGAGTTGAGTCGAATATTTAGGGGCTTACCAGACTTGCTATCCTCCCCAATGACATAACGGGTGGGCGAAAATAAACAAAGGGGAGCAATTCTTTCCCCCTCTTATATTCTTCGTATTTCTTTTTACAAGTTTGAAGATGTTACCTCAAAAATAAAATATCAGAAAATTTATGTAAAAACATGTTTGTCTTTTTTATTTCATTTTTCTATTTGACAACGATAATAATTGAGAACCTCTTTATCACCTTGTGCCTCATTCACTACAGTGTAACCATAGGTCATTTTTGTATTAGAGCATATCTTTACAAGGCCGTCAGACAAGTTCATCTATTGCGTCAAATCATAGCTCATGATAATTGCTATTTTGAAAAAAAAAGTGATAGCTGAAATCTTGTGTAACGTAACATTGCTATTGTAGTTGCTCTTGCTTTCGTGATAATAGAAGGACGCATTACTTTCAGAGGAATCCTCATATTTTTACTCATATTTTTACTCTATTTTACTCGAAGCTTTCAGTTTTTCTTTCTTTTGAAGTGAAAAGTTAATGAATTGAAGATGATTGTGAAGATTCATAGTTTCAAATTGACGTATTTGAAAACTAACAAACTCAGCCCAAAATGTCTTTCCACGTAACACTAGCCAACTTTTCTAAAAAGGCGAGAGCTGTGCCTCAAAAGAACGACGAAACTGGGCTATATTTTGGTTCTGCTCAAAAGGAGACTTGCTTTTTGAGGGGCAGCTTAAATAGAAGGATCCCTTGTGTCACATTGGGGTCACTTAGAGAGCTGGATGTATACCGGAATGAATTGAATAAATATATGTGAGTACAATTCTCACAGGGTGTCTCACAGTTTTGATTTTGTGCTACACTTAATTCAAGCTGAATAAAAATTCTTGTAGATTTACATCTTATCGCGTTGTTATTTCTGCTGTCGATTTTTTAAAAATATGTTCTTTCTCCTTCAGGATCACTGTTCATAAATTAGAGGCATGGGTACCGTGAAAAACTTTCTGGAGCAAAGCCCGGACGAACATATTTTTCTAGCGGAAGTGTTGGAACATCTGTTGGATAAATTGAGTCACCTGTATGCAAGAAGCGTATAGTACAGTTAAAGATCAAATCGAAAAGAGAACAGAGATAGAACCTTCTTATCTTTTCCGTGCACACAGTTATTGCAACGTATGCTAGAGTTTTCTTTTTTGTTTTGAGATTTTATATTTGATCATTCCGATAATAACTATTGCTAAGAATGTGTATTATCATTCTCGTTCCCTGACACCCCCGCACACAATCAACCACTCCTCAGTGCCAGGGTAATTATAATATGCATATGATCCTTAATGAGAAACATGTTAAAAAAACATCTGACAATGCAGATATTCAAAAATAGCATAAATTAGAAACATTAAAAAAAGTGTTTCACCTGCCTAACGATATTGATACCACATTAGATTAGTCGGCCCCCATATTTGCTCAAAAAAGTAAATCACAAGTGAATTCTAAAATGAAAAGGATACAAAATGGAAAAAATGCTACCCACCCACCATATATATATATATATATATTGTGATAGCTTTGTTCATTGAACAGGAGTGGGATTTTGCTTCAAATTCAAACGTGCTTTTTTACTTTAGTTCGCCAATAAAACCACCAAAGAAAATTAAGTTATATCTGTTCCTTTTTCAGTGTCTTTTTAAGCATCACTTCTTCAAGGACAAATTATTGTAACTCATCTGTTTTGAACATGTTATTTCTATTCGTATATGTTGTTATAACTTTAGTAAACATTTTTGGTTTACATGAGTTTACATTATATTAACTTTCTATCTATTCAGTGCTAAAGTACCATTGATATCACTAATATCAACTTTGGAACTTGATGAATAGAAATAAAACGAAACATACTTCTTTGAACCTGAAAGCTGGAATTACGATGATACTAGTAAAATAATAGGAATATATGGTATGATTAATTCCAGTAATTATTCGTTTAATCTGTTCAGTTATTTATTTTTTCACACGATAACATTAAGTATGAATAATGTTCAAAGACTTCTATTTGCTTCTCATGTGTGACATTTACAGGGTTTTCGGACTATTGTCTTCATCTTTATTGTTATTTCCACAAGTTTCGGCCGATATGTTCTCCAGCCTTCTTCAGATGTCTGTCGAACTTAGAAACCTTCGCGGAACTTCGAACTACGTACTTTATTAAATCCACGGGGGTCGCCTGATCTGATTCCGTTAGCCATAACCGGGTACAAGTGTTAAGTATTCTTGTATTGTTACTCGTGTGCAGTCAGGATTGAACCTGCAACTGCCATCATCCATATACGGTAAAGAAAGGAATAGTCCGTTGCTTACAACATCTAGCAAAACCATTTGTAGCGATACTGATGCATATCAAGAAGAAAGAGACACAACCTCCATCGTAACAACTACCCAGAACGGTTAACATCGGCTCCAAGAAACCTGGATTAGAGGATGGAGGATGATATCCGAAAACTCACCACGGTATGTCAGTCCTATATCAAAGGACTAGCCGAAAGGATCCAAAAGATATGTAGTCCATATGACATCAGGACAGTACTCACAAGTGGTTCAACTCTCCGGAGGTATCTCTTCCGGGTCAAGCCAACAACGGAATTCAACATGATTAAGAACTGTGTTTACTCCATCCCTTGCAGTTGTGGTAAAATATACAATGGTGAGAGACAGGTCGCCTACTAAAAGTAAGGCTGGAAGAACACCGGAAGGCACTAGAGCCTTGTCATCAAATTGAACTTAGTTTCGTACACAGGATACTCATTTTAGAGAGATCTGCATGGAATACAGTCATCATATTATGAGTCAAATATTAGTGGCTGTAATATTCAAGTTTTAGAGTATATCATGGACACCTGAAATTTAGTTATATTATGAATATGTTTTCCTTTCGGTTTCATTAATCTTATCCGAGATATTTGCATTTGAAATGTCTTCCATCTTTCCGGGAAACCCTCTATCTATGTGGCGGAAGAAGTATGTGTGTGTAAGTGTATACAAAATGTAGGAAAGATATGGTCCCTGAGTTTCTTTATTTTCAACTAGTGATTATACGAGATTATCTTTATACTCATGACTGACACTAATAAGCTCAACTAATCTATCATCACAATCATTACTTATTTGTAAATCAGTAGTTCATATGATTATCTGAGACGAATGCAAAAAGCAAAGAAAATAATCATACCTTCTTTCTTCCCTCCATTGCTTATAACTGATAATCAGGTAAAAAAAACTTCTCAGTCTCTTTACGTCTCCGTTTACCTGTTCTTATCTATCACCGAAAGAAAAACATTTCCGCTGACAAGAAAAATAATTATAGAATACAACTTTAGCATTTTAACACTTTTTGTTCTATTTTCTTACACAGAAATCATAAAATGACATCAATTTATTTACCCCATTAAGTAGATGAATAATGGTATCATAAAATACAGTGAAGAGGGAAAAGTATTACGAAATTTAAAAGTATTTAACTTCAAATTTCAAAGCAGAAATTTAGCTCATAAATGTGCTATGCCCTAAAAGTATGTTTGATAGTTTCAATAACTATTATGATATATATAGCGTATTTTGCATAGTTTAGAATCATTACAAGGGTACTATCTATGTATGTGTGTTTGCGTGCGCACACATCCTCGTAAACCGAAGCGACAAGTGAATCAATCTCGATAACAAGTGTGTGTCGAAAAGTAACATTGTACATGTTGTCGTTATATATATATATATATATATATATATATATATATATTCGTATGTGTGTGTTAATTATGCAATTTGTTATATTTATATGCAATATAGATAGAGACATGTCAGTCACCAAACGCCGATGATTTTGTGTCGACTCTTTTCTAACTTACATCCACACACACCTACATACACGTGCACATATATTTATGTATGTGTCTGTGTAGGCTAGCAAATGTATATATATATATATATATATATATATATGTGAATGTTTTTTTAGTTAAATAGAGACTGCATCTTAAATAAAGCTAATTAATTTCAAATTTTAAACAAAGTTATATACACCACTGATTATTTCGTATATTAAGTTGATATCATCCAGACGTTTAGTCTACAGTCTAGAAGTATTGACGAACTCTGAAGGAGTCAGTGTCATTTCTTGATATTTTTGATCAGCAATCACATCATCTCTATTTTTATTAACTTTTTATACACATGCGAAGAATCGGTTGTCTCTTGTCATCACATTTTTTTTCTTTTAGTTCTTCATTGATTAAGCGCTCCAATGTAGAATGCTTTTGCAACGTCTCTTTTTCGATCGAAGCTTTTGGCGATTAAAAGAAAGTGTGACCTAGTCCAATTTACCATCCAGTAGAAAAACGGCTGATCTTTCAGAACACTAGGATACATTTATTTTTATATTCCTTGATTCCAAGCTGAAGTGTTATTTCCCAATTTCTTATACGCTACGTAAATCGGAAATACGTATTTTTCTCCTGAAACTTTGCTCTCGTAAACTGGGTAATGAAATTTTCAAATATAGCCATTTCCGGAATATTGAAAGCAGATTGCGGCTAAGAAAATTGGGATATTTTTCTTTGAACTTTTATACAAGTAAGGTTTGATTCATAACTTGTATAATTAAGCTCTTTTTCTTTGTGAAAATATACAGATTTCTCCGTTTTTATATCAGCTTCGTCATCAAGTTCCGCTGATAACATGCAGTCTTTTGACTCACTTTCACCTTCCGTCCCTATCGTTCATAATCCAACCTAGGTACCCTAGACTGTAAAAGGTTTCCGTGCAGAGCTTATGTAAGAGAGCCTTTGCTGATTGGGCAATGCTGGTTTGTCCATGTGTAGTAGTCCTTAGGAGAACGTCACTATTGAGTTTGTTCTTACTTAGTAATCAGAATGCATCATATCTTGATCGTATTACTTAAATGGTTTGTAAGACTGAATACAAGTGGCCTCACAGCTGTTGATTTTTGGGGTTTTGCTTTCCGGATTTATTCAAAACGACAAGTAGAATTTTTGCGTAGTTTCCATCTAGCTTTTTCGCTATGTGATCTATAAGAGTTCAAGTGGTGCAACCAGAGCCTGAAAGAAATCCTGTTAAAATCTTATCTGAGAGATCAGATTTCCATGTGATGCACAATATCTTCTACGTTTCATTATCCAGGGCAGAAACGCAGTCTGTAAAGATTTAAGTCAAATTATATATTCTTTTGCAACATAAGCAATTGAGAAATTACACGCACAATCCAGGAGGAAAATTTGTGTCACACATAGTTTTCTAAGTATACAAATACAAATTATAGTGAGAATAATTACCATATTCTATACTGTTATCATATTCTATTCTGTTATCATATTCTATTCTGTTACTATATTCTATTCTGTTATCATATTCTATTCTGTTACTATATTCTATTCTGTTACTATATTCTATTCTGTTATCATATTCTATTCTGTTATCATATTCTATTTTGTTACCATATTCTATTCTGTTACCATATTCTATTCTGTTATCATATTCTATTCTGTTATCATATTCTATACTGTTACCATATTCTATTCTGTTATCATATTCTATTTTGTTATCATATTCTATTCGGTTACTATATTCTATTATGTTATCATATTCTATTCTGTTATCATATTCTATACTGTTACCATATTCTATTCTGTTATCATATTCTATTCTGTTCCTATATTCTATTCTGTTATCATATTCTATTCTGTTATCATATTCTATACTGTTACCATATTCTATTCTGTTATCATATTCTATTCTGTTATCATATTCTACTTTGCTATCATATTCTATTCTGTTACCATATTCTATTCTGTTATCATATTCTATTCTGTTACTCTATTCTATTCTGTTATCATATTCTATTCTGTTACTATATTCTATTCTGTTATCATATTCTATTCTGTTATCATATTCTATTCTGTTACTATATTCTATTATGTTATCATATTCTATTCTTTTATCATATTCTATTCTGTTACCATATTCTATACTGTTATCATATTCTATTTTGTTATCATAATCTATTCTGTTACCATATTCTATTCTGTTATATTATATTCTGTTATCATATTCTATTCTGTTACTATATTCTATTCTGTTATCATATTCTATTCTGTTACCATATTCTATACTGATACTACACAGGAAATATAAAAATAACTCATATTACCCCCCGCCCCACCAAAAAAAGTTTGAGTTCCACAGGATTTTGTTTGGCAGATATATAGCCCTACCATTGTGAAACACTTGGATCCAGATTTTGTCCAGTGTCCTTTACACAAGCTCTCACCAACGGCCAACCCTATTAAATTTTCTAAAGATATTTGAAATGGTTGACTTGGATGGTGTTTCCAGGCGTAAAGGTGATATGAAGCTCATTGAATCAAACTTACCTGAACCAGTGATGGAACCTGCCTAGTCCATTAAATAAATCTAGGCGTCAAGAAGGCAAATGAAAATGATAATGTTAAAGAAAAAATTGTGCAACCCAATTATAAAGAAATCCTTAAAGAGGAGATATTTTTAAAAAATACTGTTTATAATGAAGTTTTGAATTCGTCAAATATCTATTTATTTGTTTCATAATTAATTCGGTTAATTTTGTTTATATTATATAATGGGGTTATTTCAAATGCTTTCTTATTCCTTCCATGAAATGATTTTTAAACATTTATTCAGTATGAACTGATCGATTCAAAAAGTTTGCAAACACGAATCTGTACCATCAGTTGATAGGCAACGAAAGACACCAATATCTTCTTTTTAGCTCTTTTGAACTTTCGAGCCAAGTGGACTTTAGGATATTTTTATTATTTGTTTTACTTAAACATTATTAAAATATAAATCCCCACATTACTCGTAAATAACAATCTGATATATAAGTATATAGAGAAAGGTCACGTGGTGCCTTCAATAAGTTTAAATACATTTTTGTACATGCGTTTAAAATTGTCGTAGACTCTTGAAAATTCATTATGTTATTGCTATACATCCTCTGATTTGATTGACCAATTTTTATGATTTCAGGTTCAAAGGAACAGCTACAGCAGCAATTGGAATACACCCTACTAAAGCATGATTGTCACAGCTGCTGGATTTGAAAAATGCAATCTAGACGTGAGGACACTTTAGAAGAACGATATGCAAAAAAAATATGTTTTAAACTTGGAAAAATGCCACAGAAACGTATGGAATGCTTCACACTGCTTTTCGACTATCTTGCATGAATCGAGTATCAGTTTTTTAGAGGCATAAATGATCCAAGAAAGGCAGGGTGTCTGTGAGGGATGATGAGAGGTGTGGAAGGAGTCAGGAAGTCAATATACCACAGTTGATTGGCCAAAGGGTTAGGGTTAGGGTTACTATGTTGAGGTTTTAAGGGAGTACAGGGAGAGATTCCGTCGGAAGAGTTCAGCACTCTTTAAATCGGAGCAGTGGCATTTCCACCAGCACAATGCACCAGTCCACAACTCCATCCTTGTCACAGACTATTTGAACAAGATAGGCATCAAGACAGTTCCTCACCCTCCTTATAGTCCAGACCTTGCTCCCAGTAACTTTTGGTTATTCCCTAAGCTCACAGGCTGTCGTTATGAGACAATTGAGGAGATGAAAGAGGCTGTGACGAAGGTCATTGACACGTTCACACAGAAGTTCTTCCATGGGGCCTTCCCGAAGTTGCTGGAACGGTACAACAGGTGCATAGCAGCTAGAGGAGATTACTTCGAAGGCGACTAGAGTTTCATGTGTGTCCTATCAATAAAAGTGTCCATACGAAAAAAGTCTGGAAACTTATTTAATAACCCTCGTATTTCTAATTAACTAAGTAGAAAATGCCTTACAAAATATTGTTTTGTTATTGTCAGTTGAGATTAGTGGTAATAATATTGGCCGATCTGCCCTCGTTAAACTAATGTGGCACAGATGTTGTTCACACCTGCTGTTTATAAATGGTTGTTTCTTTTTATTGCTCTTCAGGTAGAAAACGAAGATCTTATCCAGTCCTGCTAAGATATAATGAAAGTAAACACTCGTTTGAAACTACACGAAACACGCATATGAAAATTAGCAATAGCTTATTACATCGTAGCAATATATCTACGACCCTGTAAAAACACCCGTCAAGACGCCCTTTTTGTAATTTTTCTAAATCATTGTTTCTCAAACTTTTTATCTGACCCGCCTCTTGTAACTAATTTTATTTTAATTCACGCCAGAATGAATTAATTGAATTATCAAAAACGAATCAGTAAACAATACATTTGAATGCACCTTTAATTTCTGAACTAACTTCTAATGAATAAGATGTGTTTGATGGGGACTGAGGTGATCACTAATACAAGGTTACATGTTTGTGTCTCATCGGTGCCCCTCTCATGACTGCCTTGTGCAACATCAAAACAAAGAGCATCGTAAAGTATTACTACTTTCTAATGATTAGGATGGGTTTGGTGGGGACTGAGGTGATCACGAATACTAGGTTGCATGTTTGTGATAGACTGAGTTCCCCATTAATACGGCCCTGTGCCACATGTAAGCAAACATTTTCGTAAATTACAAGGTTGCATGTTTGTGATCATTAACCGCAAATTACCGCGTTCTATTTCAAAGGAATTCAATGTTTGTTTAGTTAAAAATGGACATGACTAAACCTAGATTCCCCGAGATGCTAGTAGAATTTTTCAAATGTTGCATAAAATTTGCGATATGTTACAACAAGTTATTTGTTCTCGCAGTAATTTCCATTTCCTTTTAATGTGTACACACTTTGATTTAAGATCTAAAATTAATTCAACAATACTATAAGAAAAGCTTCTGAATTTGCACAAAATATTGGCTTTTCGCTTCAGCATTATTTGTTCATTTAAATGACCCGCACGTTCTGAGCAGGTCTTATGTGAACGACACATGACAGGTGTTTTTCCTAACCAATCAGGGGCTGTAGAATACACCGACTGCACCTCTTCAGTGGGGTAAGAGTGTCCCGGATATGACACTAAACAATCTGATGGTGAGGTTCCACTAAGGCTGGAGCTTTGTGGAATGCGGAGTAGCCCTTTATTGCCATTGCTCCCAGGTCCACGTTGGCCTGGTGTGGTAACACCTGATAAGCGTCCTATCTATGGGTTAAATAGAACTAAACTGTGCTTCCTTCACTATACCGTTTTTTTCATTTAAACTGCGTATTTATGCTAAACTGAAGTGTTTGAAATAGAACTATTTTAATAAAAATGGATTTGGGGTTAAATAACCTACAATGGTTGATATGCCATAAAACCCAAACAACCAACCAACTAATCAACCAGGCATTCTGCCAAATATCGTACATCTGGCAATACGTTTCTTTGGTCCAACAATGTTTTGCTTTCCTGTTATGAAGGGATTTTCAATGCGAATGAGTAAATGATTTTATTAACCCTACCAAAATTTTATTCACCCACAGGTGTCTAAATGAACCACAATTTAGAGCCTTGTTCTAAATAACCACCGCTGATCGTAACATAAACATGCAACGGTTATAGTGCTTAGGGGATAGAACTGGCGAGGCAAAGTCAAATCTTGGACAGTGTTGTTCTCATTTCAAAAATACCTTTACTAAAGGCATTACATTCTGACAAATAACTGTCCACTGAACGCCTCATCAATTTGATTCTTACTTGTTTGTTTTTAATTTATGTAAAAGTTGGGGTGAATTAGCTTTGGTTTATGTAGCACAAGTTTAAATAGATATATCACACAGTGTGGTTCAAACTCTCTACACATGCATCGATAACTATTTCTAAGTTTAGTTTTGTCTTCTAAAACTTCATAGTCGTTAGACACAGAGTGAAAAATATTTCTTATTATCCAGATTTTCCGCAGCATGGCTTCTTTTGATTCGCTTTCAAAATATGCCCTTCTTGACTATTACACTCATTCAGTCCTCTTGACGATAGCCAATGTCTTATACAGGGCCGGTCGGATAAAGTTGATGTGTTTATGTGTAGGAGTCCATAAGAGAACGCCATTTAATAATCCGATCTAACTTATTCTGTTTCACCATGGCTATTCATAATCGGCCCAGATTATGTACCGAGAAAACCGATAGATGTAATTGTATTACTGTTGTAGAGTTCAACCACTTGGAATCAAAGAAAATGCTTTCAGAAAAAGCTAAATGGGAAATACACGAGGATGCAAGGTAGAGTTTTGAAAAAAAAAAAAACAATCACAGAGCAGCATAAATAAATAGCAGATATACAGTCATTTACCGCCCATTTCAAAAATCCTTTAAGGTATATTTAGAAAGCGGAGGTCAGTGCTACCAAAATTGGAAAATACAAAATTCTTCTTAAATAAATATTTTTATTAAAAAAGACTGATATTTTTAATGGCTCTTTGATTAAATTCGATTAAGGAGTAGTCTTTTTGCAAGAATCGAGAACTTTCTAACAAATTTAAACTACGTACTTGGTCTACAGTTGTTTTCATAGTACGTTATTACAGATTTTGATAAGACCCATTGAATTTTCTTCGGAGATATTCAAGAGATTTTTAGAGAGGTATTCGTTTTCTTTTTACACACACACACACACACACACACACACACACACACACACACACACACACATATACATATATATATATATATATATATATATATATATATATATATATATATATATATATATATAAGTTTTATAGCTCCTAATTATAACTAACTGAAGTTTGTAGCAGTATATTATGAAATTGCATGTTATTTATATTCCCGTATTATAATTTATATCATTCTTCGAATATTTTTGGTAAGCTAGTTTCGTTTTTCATATAAGAGTCTCTAAATATTCACTAAAAAATAATTTATGTTTTTACTCAAATTTCACCCTAATTCAAAACAAATTAACTCGGTGAATTTCAGACAAATAAATGAAATGGAATTTTTAGGCAATACACGTGAATCAAATGTCTAAATACGTTTTTCATCAATATGCATTTTTATGTGTTTCAAATGAATTAAACCCTTTTTATTCCTGACAATGACTTCTATAAGTTTGACACTTTGAAATTTGGAGCCCTACTTTTGAGGTGATCAGTTTTTTACATATCGCGTCAACCCGATATTTCCATTTAACGTTCATTTGTAAACTCCACAACCTTCTTATTTGGGGTTTAGTGTTTTTATCAGCTAAGAGAATGTTCGTTGGGTATCTCAGGTGTTGTAATAGTTAGGCAAGTTGAAAAAGCAAATACTTGTGAATTATAGCATAATTAAGGGACAACGAAACATATTTTAGTAGATAACGGAAATAATCTTATTTTAACAGAATAAATAAATAAACCAAGTAGTTGTCTCTGGTGTTCTATAATAGACTAAAACTTGAAAAGGTTGGGCGTCTAAGTTATCATAGAAGCCTCGAAATATATGAGACTTTCAATAGAAATAAAATGTCCAAGTGAACAAATCTAATTTGTACATATTTTCTAGTCATGGTAATTCAATTTATAAATCCAGTATAGTTAAGAATTAAAAAAAATAGTCTAATTTTCCTTGTCACTTTGGTTTGATTTTATGGCATATGGTGCAGGTTATTTAATACCAAATGATTTTTATTTCTATACATATACATCAAATATATGATTTCTTAACACATTTTGTTGATAGCATTTTAAGTGAGTCTGACTTCATTTTCTTTTGCTCACAGTTAAATGCTGTTACATATTTTTTTCTCATACGTATAATTCTATTTACTATTAATCGTTTGTTTTCACACAATTAAATGTTTCCAACTCGGGCTATTTAACAATAACAATTCAATTAACCACTAGTCATTCTTTTACACAATAAGTTTTATATGAAACAATTCAGTTTAGCATAAGTCAACGAAGTTTGATGGTTCCAAGTATTGCAATATATCACTAACGATTCAATTAAACATTAATGTTTTATTTACACACGCTTAAATGTTTAAACAGTTTTATTTCAAGCAATTCAGTTTAGCGTCAATCACGTCTTTGTTCTCAGTTTACATGTCAAAGTACATAGTTTCATTATAAAACGGTTTTATTTGACCCAAAGGTAGGATCCTATCAGGTGCTACCACTCCAGTCTAGAGAAGACCTGGGAGCTATGGCAATAAAAGGGTCCTCCACATTCCTTCAGTCTTGAAATGGAAATATTTGTAAATTTCCCGGATGAGGGCTTCAGAACAAACCGGTCGGGATAAATATATTGATCAGTATTTATTTGTCAATACTTTCATTTCTCTTTATCTTCATGTAAACGCAATATGCATTATCTATAGTCTGTATGTGGATGACAGTATATATATATATATATATATATATATATATATATATATATATAGTGTGTGTGTGTGTGTGTGTGTGTGTGTGTGTGTGTGTGTGTATAATGCATATTGTATTTAGATGAAATATATATATATTTATTTTTTGCTTCAAGGAAAGACTCCGTAAAATTCATCATTAGTGTTTTTCTACATATTCACAGAGGCATTTTGAAGACATAGAACTTGAGATTACCTCGGCATCGTTTCAATGAGGAAACCTAAAGTGTATCATTATAAGTACCAGCCCATCATAATTCTTTGTAAATTAATTCATAAAGTCTAGATTAGATAAGGTAAAAAAAATCGTAAGAGTTGATCAGGCAAGACCTGGACCGATCAACTAAAAATTGTACAGAGGTAAAATTCGTCCATACCGGACAATATTATTCATAGATTAAAACGAAATCCTAAAAACGAAGAAACTCACAATTCTCTGGGATTTTAGGGTGAATTACTGATCACTCAATTCCGGCAAACCAGATCTTGTTAAAAAGAATAGAACTTATAAGAAAGCGAAATTAGGAGTTCCAGATAATGACTGAGTAAAATTAGAAAAAAGCAAAACTCTTAATAAATGGTTAGACTTTGCAGATAACTGGAAGTGGGTGAGAAAACGATAAAAATCAACTATGGAACTGGAAAGTGATAGTGATACTAATCATAGCTGGAGATACTGGAACAATGTTAAGGAAGAAAGAAAAGAACCCGTGAGAGCAGGAGAATTAAGGAAGGATGACATCATCCAGACGTCCTCAGTTGAGATCGCTTGGAATTCTGTGAAGAATATTGAAGAATTGAGAAGACTGACAGATACGCTTACTCCCACGAATAATCACAACTTTTTTGCTTTTTTTTTTTTTGGCAAAAACTTGCCATCAGTAAGATAAGGCACAGAATGAGTACAAGACTAGACACGACTGGGTCGGCAAAGTGATCCACTGGGAAATGTGCAAGAAATTGAAATTCGACCATGCCAACAAATAGGATATACACAACCCAGCACCTGTCCTTGAAAACGACACACACAAACGGATCACCTAATCTCGGCCAGAACCACAGACCTTATAATAATCAACAAAAAGAAAAAGAAGAAAATCTGCAAAATTTTTCCCGGCTGACCACAGAAATAAAACTGAAAGAATGTGAAAAGAGAGATAAGTATCCCGGCCTTGCTAGAGAATTGAAAAAACTATGGAACATGAAGGTGACAATTATACAAATAATGATTGGTGCTTTTGTCACGGTAACTAAATGATTATTAAAGGGCCTGGAAAATTTGGAAGTTGGCAGCCGAGTGGAGACCATCCAAAAAACAGCATTTTTGAAAACGGACAGAATACTGAGGAGAGTCCTGGAGACTTCCGGAGACTTGCTATCACTCAATCTCCAGTGAAAGACTATCAGCGTAAGCTGATGTGAAAAACTCTAATGAATAATAATAATAATAATAATAATAATAATAATAATAATAATAATAATAATAACCCAGAATCAGTCCTAGAAAATGAGACGCAAAAAATTCTCACTGATTTAGAGATACAGACGCATCATCTAATCTCGGCCTGATGACCAGATCTTGTGATAGTCAACAAAAAAAGCGAACATGCTGAATGGTAGACTTTGAGTTCTGGCTAACCAAGGAGAAAACTGAAAGAAAGCAAAAGAAGAGATAAGTACGTAGACCTTGCAAGAGAACTGAAAAAATATGGAACTTGAATGTGACTGTGATACCAATTGTAAAAGGTGGGTTCGGTACAGTCACCAAAGATTGGTACAGCGACTGATGGACTTGGAAATATGAGGCCGAGTGAAGACCATCCAAACAATTGTTGAGATTGGTCAGAATACTGAAAAGAGACCTAACGCATGTAGGAAAAAGACTGATAATAATAAATATATAGCAGATTGTCTAATGTCAGTCAGACAACCACACTTAATGATAGTCAATAACAATGAAATCTTGAAAACCTGCCAAAGTTCTGATTTGGCCAAAAGACCACAAAGTGAAAATAAAGGAAAGTGAAAAGAGAAATAACTACCAAGACCTTGTTAGAGAACTGGTAAAAATATAGAACTTGAAGGTAATGATGAAACCAGTATTAATAGGTGTACTTGGAACAATCCCCAAAGGAGACTTGAAGACATGGAAATAATCGGACAAGTGGAAACCATTCAAAATCCCGCATTGTTAAGATCAGCCAGAATACGGAGAAGTGTCCTGGAGAGTTGAGGAGACATAGTATCACTCAAACATCAGTGGAAGACTCTCAAGTAACACGCATTTGAAAAACTCCCAAAAGAGTAAAATGATAATGCACAATGGAAAAGCAAGTGTAGGTTATGTGGAGTCGGAGATGAGACAGTTAATCACATTATTAGGGAATGTTGTAAACTAAAAAAAAAGTGATGGTTATACCAAATATTGTTGGTGCACTTGGAGCGTCACTTAAAGGCTATGACAAATGTCAGTAAGAATTGAAAAGCAGGGGATGAATTGAGACTGTCCAAAGAAAAAGATCGGCGAGAATAATTGGAAGAGTCCTGCAGACCCAATGAGACTTGATATCAATAAGATTCCTGTGAAATCCCACTAGCTAACGCTGGTTTGATAAAAACCCACAATGGGTTTAATAATAATAATAATAATAATAATAATAATAATAATAAACCAGAATTCCTTCTGGAAAATATGACGTACACAAATTGCTTGGATTTTGAGTTACAAACAGATCACCCTATCTCGGCCAGAATAATAGACCTATTAATGTTTAACAAAAAAGAGAACGTGCTGAATTGTGGATTTTGCTCCGCACCAGACGATCACAGAGTAAAAAACCCTAGAAAATGAAACGAGAGATAAGACTTTAGACCTTGCCAAAGAACTAAAAATGCTATGGAGTGTATGGGTGACGGTGATACGAATTATAATTGGTGCTCTTGGAACAAACTTCAACGGCTTAGTAAGTGGCTGGATAAATTGGAAATCAAACGAGCGGAGATTATCTAAACTTCGGCATTGCAAAGGTCAGCCACAATACTGAAAAAAGTCCTGGAGACTTGAGGAGACTTGCTGTCACTCAGTGACAGACCATGAGCTTAATCTTTTGGAAAAATACAATAATATAATTTCATGAAATTTATATATATGTACACAAAAACATAGCTTTGAAGTAATAGTTTGTAAAGAAAAACACGAATATTCTGTTGATACTACTTGATAAATGGGCAATAATAATTATACTGCTGATGGATCAAATTTAAGAGACTAAAGTGTATTCTGTGAAACAAGCTTCTTAATCATTGCACTCAAACAGTCGACTCGACATCGGAAAATATATATGAATATGTCTAACAAAATTTGGTGGTCCTGACAAATATGATTTACTGAGGCCACACCCTGACATGGATAAAAGCTTTGCTCCAAAATTTCTGCACAATTAGTTGGTCCAAGCCAGGCTTCCCTTAAGTTTTCTTAACGAGTTTTCCATGCACCCAGCCGTGTTCCACCTCCGCCTCTTATAATTAACCCTGACGTATAACATGGGGAAAGAAACGAGACTCCTACTCACAAACACACACCATTTCCACAACTCCAGGCAGCAAGCTGGGACTAACATCTGGAACCTATCCCAAAGAGCAGACGCAATATATGAATTAAATAATCAAATTCTAACGGCGCATAAATACACCTATACAGATAGATATACCACCAGAAGCACTCTTGTCAAGATTTGCAATGGGCCTCATAGCTTATGACAAGTATAACTGCTTTGACTAAAATATTGGTATAGTACAGGGATCTACCAAAGTGCTGATTCACTGAGTGTTCTTTAAAAGTTGTACCAAATAAAAAACGCATAGCATTTTTAGTGAAGATATCTCGTAAGGGATTCACTGCAGGGAGAGCTAAAGGCATACCTTTTCAAAACACATTATAGTTGGGTAGAAAACTGAGAACATTCTACTTTCACTGTAGGTTATGACACGCTCCTTTCCAATCTGATGCAGGATAGATTTAATACAACGGTTGCCTTTTGAAGAAATGTTATTGGACACCTACGTTTAAATCTTTGACGAAGATGTTTGCATTTCAATTTGTGTTAATGCCCCTGGGAAAGATTTGAATCCATCTATCCTCCACTGCCAGATATGGATACATAGGACGGACTGGTTTCTTTAACCTTGGTAAAGCAATCAGTCTCAGAGAAGGAAAAGTTTGAATTCAGATTCTGCCCGAGTTAGAGGGTTTGGCCAAATATATAATTTTCTTCTAAACACGTTAAAAAGAATTTTGATAAAAAATATCGAAAGTGAATCTTTAAGTTCTTCAGTATTCCACTTCAAGTTCAGAAAAAGACAAGTCCAGATTTAAGTAACTTTTATAATAAAGTGAGGATATCTAGACGATATCTGGACAAGATAGAACCAATCCTCAAAAGCTTTGATCCAGTAGTCTTTTTTACCTTGTTGTAGAGGCTTATCATATGATGATTTTCATCTGTAGTGACTTAAGACATTTCCTCACAAAAGGGATATTCTGAGTATGGCACTAAACTGCATCTGATGGTGATCCTCTTGTTCTTGAGATGTGTTATTTTTTACCATTACTCCCGGGTCTATTATGACTTGTAATGGTTCGATCTCCAGGTTAAATAGATATAATTAAATATTATTCATATGCGATTAGACAGTGAGGAAAAAAAAACAAAAACTACACCAAAAATGTAAGCATGAACGTACATAGCAGGATAAAATTGCAACATTTCATAAAATAAAATAAAAATTCGGAGTTATAAAATAATATAGTCATCTCTTAGGAAATACAATTTTCAAGGAATGCATTAATTGTTCAATGAATTTATAAATACAAGTTATTTCTACGACACAAATATAGGACATATCATCGTGAAATGTCATTCCCAATTCCATACATTTTTCCCTCTTTCATAATTTTCCCAACTGCCCACTGATATAATGACACTATTAGCTTTGAGTGGGTGCTTTATTTCAAAATAACTGCTAAATCACTTTATTATTGGGGATCGAAAAATAAGTTTGCAAATATTTCGCGGATACTATTTATATATGTATTAACTCAATGGGTAAAATGCGACACAAGGTCAATTTTTAAGAGGAGTGAAGTTGGTTTGAATGTTGGTTTCCTTCTCCTAGTCATGATATCCTTACCAGTGCTAAAGACCATTTTATGTCATAGTTGGTGGGAGATCAAATGGATTCATACCTTTCCCAAATGAAACGGAACCCAAAAAAGTACTGTTCCTTAAATAAAGGCACGTTGCTAATTCTATTTCTACATTCGTAACGCTAAGCAACAACATAATTTATATTAATTTACAATTCATAAATATATTTTAGAAATATAATACTTTTAAACATGATTTTTGTACAATTTTAGTGTCTTTTTAAAAAACAAAACATATATGAATACTTAATTGATGTTATCTAATTTTATATAATTCTTAAACAAACTACTATATTTTGTTGGTGTTCAGGGGTCACTTAACATGTTGTATAACCGCACACGTACACATATACAAATATAAGCGGAAATATAGTCAACAAAAATGACGAACTTCAATGAACGAACGAACACGCTTCTTTATAAAAATATACCTCTCACACTTTATTCTCGAAAGGGAATGTTTCTTGTGTGTGAGAGGTGAGTTGGAGACAGAAACAGACTGCTACATATTGACCCCAAGTTCTTCTGACCATAGCAGTACATCTTTCATATTCTAGCTGGGCTGGTCAACCGCGGGTCACTGGGGGCCCAAGCCCCCTGAGTGGAGCTGGTTCTCACTCCACGGGCAACCTATCTCCAACTGGAATTGCAACTCACCCAAGCCGTCTGTGGCACCTGGTTATATAATTGTCTCATGTCCACCTGTTTCCTGTGAGCGTACGTATCTGCCACCATCACCGAATTCAACCACATCCACAGGTCAGGGTGATATTCCGTTATCTTCGACCGGATGCACCTGTTTCGCTGCTTATCCGCTTATTTACACAGGTGCATCTCTTGAGTCACGGCTCGGTCGAGGGTCACTATGTTACAAACAGGCACTTCTGGCATTTTCCTTTTTTCGTTTCTGGCGTAGTGATTAACGTACTAGACTGTGTCATGGTAATAAGTGAGTTCGAACAACAATCGTGCTGTTAGGTTCACTAATGCACATCAAAAAGGTATAGCCACCCCTTTATTCCCAACAGCTATGGGATAAATAACATCACTTCTGTTCTGAAAAGGACAGATTTGGTATTAAATAAATTATGGAAGCTGATATACCATAAAAGAAAGAAACCAAAACAAAGAGTCGATACATTTTTGCAGAAGATTATATTTATCTAATTTGTATACGGCATATACCCTCCTTATTGATTATTTAATGCAGACATTTAATTCATTAAGAAATATCTGATTTTAATCCTAACTATAATTCCGATGTTTCAAAATATTTTTAAAAGCAAGTTTGGCCAATAATCATTTGTTTGCTAATATTTATGATTTAAAGTTTACCAATCTGGTATAAATAATTTGCATATAGTTTCAAGTAACTAATAATATTAATCCTTAGAAAACTATTATGTCTTCAAAGTATTTTTTAATCCGGGGTCATTTAACGCAGTGACATTTATAGAAGCAAATAATGAAAAAAACCGTATGAAGTTTGTAAATATATCAAATGAAAACATTGAGAACCTCTGTTCGTCACGTTGACAAGAGTTCAGATATCAAATTTAATCAATATGATTTATAAAGTAAGAATGAACAGAAGTAATTTTACACTTGCCCGGATGAAATCCACGAGGCGGTAGTAGAACCAAAACCTGGGACATTTTATTTTTACTCTATACGACTTTTTTTTGTTAATCACATTTGCATGAGATTTTTGATTGAGACATAAAACGAAAGATACTTCACCCCCTCAATGGAGTGTGTTTTCTGTTTGTCCTAGTCAACTAGACAGACGTGAGTCTATTTCTCTACGGGTTACTCGTGTAAATGTGTGAACTGTACAAAGCCAGAAATACTCTGCTTACATAGTGATAATATGAAGCCGACTATTCTTCACTCACCAATGGATAAATAGTAGCGCAAACTTGACTCTATAACTATATCTAAGAGAAAGAAAACTGTAAATTCCATCCAACTCTGGAGAGGGATAGTCACTATAAGATTATTATTTCCCGAGATACGCTGGATGAGTAGCACCCCAATGTTGTCCAAACCAGGTTACCGATTCTCACTCTCTCTTTCTTTCTTTCTTTCTTTCTTTCTTTCTCTCTCTCTCTTTCTCTTTCTCTCTCTCTCTCTCTCTCTCTCTCTCTCTCTCTCTTATATAACAGAAACGTAATAATATAGATGATACAACCTAATTGAATTAACCACATTAGCAAACAATTGGGAGGTATAAAGAATTGTTTGTTAGAAGTTGCTTGCCAACACGAAAGAAGTCGGGACAAAGACAACAAAGATCATTGATTGGTTCTAAGAAAAAGACCAAGCGTCCAACCAGAGGCCAAGCCAGCCTTTCAAAGATCAAAGGTTACTCTTATAAAGATTGAGAGGAAAAGTAATTTTAAGCGATGGAGAACATTGCAGATAAAAAAAATTAGACAAAATAAAAAAAAAGAAGCTAAGTCTCTCAAAGCCGGTAGTTTGGTGTCTTTTTTGGTCGAGTGAGTTCAAAAGGTAGTGAAGGTTAAAAAAAAAACCATGAATAAAGATTTGAAGAACTTTGTTTCCAGTAAAATCAAGTAAGTAGATGAAAGAGCACTTGTTGATAGAAGAAATGAATCTTGACGATGGATTCAGTGGGAATGAGGGGAAAACCAGATGAAGTCGAATTTTTAAAAAAATAATGTTAAAGGGGAAAATAAAATGCGACTGTTTCTTCTTTGTCAGTAGTTACTCTTTTCTTTTGTATTCTACCAGAGAACTGAATAACCACAAATTACACAAATAAAAATATTCGCATGTTTAGTCACCACCGAAATGCACATTTGTATTAGCAAAGGATCTATTTCGCCAGTTGTACGAAAACTAGAGGACTCGCGAATAAGAAATAACCGTATATTGTCCGAAATGGATAAAGGACGAACGAATGTTCTTGTCTTTCTGTCACTATATCTTTAAAAACACTTTTATTCTCGTCCCAACATATTCACAGGTATCTTCGTATATATATATATATATATATATATATATATTGAGAGAGAGAGAGAGAGAGAGAAAGAGAGAGAGAGAGAGAGAGAGAGAGAGAGAAGTGTCCAAATGATTGCGCTACTCACACTAAGAATGAGCAATTTTTTTAATTAATTTTCTTCAGCATTTTATTATTTACTGTGAAATATTATAATGAGAAGACAGGTGTGATTAGATTATATTTCTTATAAAAAAAGATAAAAAATTAAATTCTGTCGCTAAAACCAAAATTAGAATACGTTTGCAATAAGAAATAGATGTTCTTATCCTAAGATTGCTCTGATACTGGCCCTAATTTTAATCTCAATATGGAAATGATCAAATCATTTCTGGTCTATAACGGAAGAGACGTCCTCTTCGTTTCCATTCTAGTAGGATTTATTGTATTATTATAGCAATCACCAGGATGGCCCATTTCCTTACTCTTTTGTACAATGCTGGCCGTTTGAGTTGTGGATCATTTGGGTTGTTGAATAGGCATGTGCTTCATTGACACTCGCTATAACACAATCAGATTGCTTAATTACATCCTCATCGTGGCTTGATAATCGGAGAAATCTTTGAGGTGAAGGGACTTTGAAGATTCTGTTCATACTTTCCTGAAATTCCCTTGAAGGTCGAATCAGTCAATTAAACAAACTCAGAACCTATATTTCGCTAATTCAAATCAAATCAAACGGCCCTATCATCAAGTAGATCGTTGGTGCAACACACTGTATACTAAAGAACAATCCCCTTCATATTGTCTTGAACATGACACGAAATCATATCCAGTGGTGAATATTCCGTTATTAAAACGGAGATCATATCGGTCATATTTTCATAGCTATTACTCAGTCCAGTCAAACAGGCAGATGTTATGCTAACACCCATTGATAAAATAGATCTATTTGAAAATCCGTAGTCTTAGATACTAATAATTATACCACCAAAAACAGAGGCTTTCGATGATGATGATGAATTATGGATTTGGGGCCTTTAAGATTTCTATAAAAGTACAAAATTTCTTTGATAAGAATTCAATGTAATGTAAACTGGAGGTTTAAGTTACGCTAAACATGATTCTTAAAAACTTTTTCGCTCTAACTAAAGAGTAAACGACCTGGTATTCTTTATGCACTTTATCATCATCATCATCATCATCATCATGTCGTGCCACTAGCACGGATATCCCTGGCCCTCTCTCGCCACTTCTCCCTATCGTTCATCGCCTCTGGACTACATCCCGTATCTTCACATAGCTGCTGTATGTATGTTCGAGCTGGTCGTCCTGCTTTTGCCCGGCCATATGTGGGGGTCCATAGGAGTACATCACTTATGAGTTCGTCTCTGCTTCTCCAGCAGTGTCCTGTGTGTCTAACTTGGATAGTTTTCGTGATCAGACGTAGGTGGCCGTATAGTTGGTGCCTTGTGGGGTGTTCCGCCAGGACTTGTTCCGTATTGCTCGCAGCATTCTTGTGTAATTGCCGTCAAGCTTCTTTTCCAGCCGTTAATAAAATGTTTAAAGCTTTTCAATTACGTTATTTTTCTAAACAGTTTAACTGAGGGGTCATCAATCGGAATGTTAGATCATTACATTTCCCAGGTTTTTTTGATCGCTTGACTGACGATCGTATTTCATACGATGCTGAACATTCCTTATGGCTTCTAACCGATTGTTATTTTGACATTTTTCGTTCTGATCTACCAATATTTTGGTTTCGATACATACATGTACACATTTTGATATTTATCAGCAACCCTAGGGATCTTATAACTGCCTTCAATTCTTGCTGTCTCAATAAATATGAGAATTGTTCAAAAAGTTTAAAATCATCACATAGAAATAAGAACAATAGCTAAATATTTTTTGTTGTGGCAACTCACTACCACTTTTCTTATACAAGAAAAAAAGTTATTATATTTCTGCCAAACTTCCTGTGCATGTGAGACCCAAACAACGCCATGAAAAATTTAAAATCTGGACGAGGCTTAGAATTTTTTGAACGACCTTCCAGCACAAGCATACACACACTTTCACGCACAGAATCTCTCTCTCTCTCTCTCTCTCTCTCACACACACACACACACACACACACACACACACATATATATATATATATATATATATATATAGTTTACATTCTCTGATGCAAATAAATCTGCAGGTAAAGGAACTGAAGAATCGAAAGAAAACAGAAATTGTCCGAAAAGCAATAACGGAATTGGCAGCTCGCTGAATAATATACTGACTACATCAGAATGAATTTATATATGCACAGAAAATATCGGCGGGAAAATGATACCTGGAAAAAAAAAATTAGTTTCTGTATATCTATATATGTTTCTGCCAGTCTGTCTATGCGAGAATAAATCAATCTCCAAGGTCTTTGATCTGTTCTATGCCAGCGACAAAATTCTCTATTGTGTTAGATGTTTGGTCGCCCGGAATTGATAAAATCTATCTATCTATCTATCAATCGATTAATATATATATATATATATATATATATATATATATATATATATATATATATATATATATATATATATATGTGTGTGTGTGTGTGTGTGTGTGTGTATATATATCTTTTAAAGATCTTTTCTGAAAATATCTGTAAACATACGTATAAGTATGCTTGTGCCAATGTGTTTATTTATGTGCATTCTCCACTGAGCCAATACAACTGCAAGTGCATTAAGCCCATGGATTTGTGTGCAGCATCATTTTTTTAAAACTACAGACAGGTTTATCAGGAAACATTTTCACACACACACACACACACGCACATTATATATATATATATATATATATATATAGATAGATAAATAGATAGATAGATGTGAATATAATGTGAAAAACCAATATAGTTAGAGTTTGAACTTTTTATCTATGAAATATGTGAAGGGTCTGTTTTTTTTTAACAATCTTCGGAGGGATCTAATTGATGTTTATGTTTTATGTTAAAATGAAACATTGATTACATTGCCCTCATCAAATTCTCGAGAACTGAAGCTCTGTAACAAAAATGTAAATGAGTTACCGTCCGAAAAACTCTTTGAGATTCATAGTGACGTAGTTACACCATGTCCGTGATGTAACATCTGTTGCCGAGCATAATATTGTCATGAAATACGTCAAAGAACAAATGTTCTAACATAGCGAACTAAAATACTTGAATACCAACAATGGATAAATGTTTATCTTGGCATTTACATGGGAAAAATCCTATCAATATCCTCACGGGAGGCGTAGGAATGCGTCTCAGTCTTTAAAATCATTAAGTAGAAGAGAGAGAATCCAACCGTACGTGATTCGCGCTTCATTTAAAGGTATCACATTCACATCAATCATTTCTCAGTATTATGCTAGTGATGAAAAGGATATCACCATCTTACCTTGTCCGACACATTCCTAAACACTATGTTTTAATCATCGATGAAGATATCAATGCTCATATACACAAAGTTGGAACTAATAAATTCTGCTGATTTGCCTAACAGAAATGGGAAACATCGAACGGTTTTTCACTCGAGAACACAGCTGGGATGCCTAAACATTAAATAAGTAAAAGGAAAGCAGAACTATAGGAATACACCAATTCAAATAACTCTAAACCTCAGAAAATTATTGATTTAGAAATGAGCTGTGTAGGATTAGCACTCTGAACAATGAGGCAAACTTCTCTTTTAAAAGAGAATCATCTGATCACAGAATCATCCCGGTAAAGATTAACCTGAGTCTACTCAGAAATAGGAAAAAATGTTTAAGCAGTCTTCTCCTCAATAAGGGTGTTATAAATCAATACACAGTAATTGTAAGATACAAGTCTGATACTCACAAGAGACATCTAAAAGACATACCCCGAAAGATGAAAAAAAAAAGCATTTATTATCACAGCAGCTGAGAGAATACAAATAAAACAAAGAGCCAAATGTAGAATTCTCTGGATGTCAAGAGCAGTTAGTAAAAACAAGATAATATGATAAAAAGTATCCTCAATAAATAAAACCTACCAAACACCAATGCGGAAAAACTTAAGAAAGTCCAGAGTGAATTAACTAACACATACAAAAAAGCAATTTGAATATATTCAAGACCAACTTGATAAAATCAGAAATTCAGAAAAAAAAAACAGACAATTACGATTCGCAGGACAAGCGGTAAAGGAAGTGAACCGAAGGAAAAGATCTTGAGAGCAAAATTAAAAGCTACCAGCAAAGACGAAAGACTACAGAAGTGTAAAGAATATATCAAGAATCTACTGATCTGAAACACTGTTGAAATCATTTACAAACCTATCAAATATTATAAAGAGACAACTAGACATCAAACTTTGACAGTTCAGCCTGGTTGAACGTGACGCAGTAAAATAAAAACAGAAAAGCTACAGGCCTCCATGAAATACCTCCTGAAGCATGGAAGCCAAGAAAATTCGACGATTTACTTCTCCGATTATGCAACTCTATCTATAAATAAAACACAATAAAGAAATGGAAAAAAAAGGCTGCATTATCATCCCTCATAATCATAAGGAACTGCTAAGACATAACTCTTAGCAGCTAAGGTTTATAATACCTTATTTCTCAAATGTATATAAACAGATAATGAGAAAATTCTTAGGAAAAATCAGAATGGTTTTCGGGGAAATTTATCCAAAAAATCAAAGATCTTGTCTATCCGTCAAATCATCAAAAGAGTTTCGTGGAAAAAAAAATATCGTGGCAACTCTTGAAGTTGGTAAATCAATGTTATGATTATGGCTATGTATCAATACTACTTGCATATTATCTCTGCATGAATTTGTTACTCCTATAATGATACTCTAAAATACGAAAGCAATGTTTCGCTCATTCGATAGAGGCCATGTATTCTAACATATTACCGTTAGAGTTTTGCAAGGATATAAAAAAACATAATATATGTTTGTAATATCAAGACAAGGAACTTCATACTTCAACAAATCTAATAAGATAAAATATTTTCACACTCGCAGAAAGTGTCAGAGACGCAACCTACGTAAATGATCTAGCGCTTCTCGCAAATAAACCTGCTACACCCGAATCCCTACTGAATAGCATGGAGGTATCAGCAGGAGGAATTGGTCTCGAATTGACTGCAAGTAAAACAGAGTTCAGTTGTTTTAAACAAAAACAGTAAATTCGACTTTAAATGACCAGTCACTAAAATTTGTAGACCGGTTCATACATTTGATCTAATGACATTGAAAAGCAATGGGCCGCTACAAACAGGTTAGTGTTCATAGAAAAATCTGACGTCTCTGATAAAATGTAACGGGATTTCTTCAAAGCTGTTACTATTTAGTACACCGTATGTATCCATCTCCTGAACGGTAACAAAACGCATTAAAAAAAAGCTAAGTAAGAACTAGTCAAATTTGAATGTGCTGTTTTGAACAAATCCTGGAAGCAACATCTAACAATTGCTGTGTGGCCACCTACCTCACATCTCACAAATCCTCTATGTACATCAAACAAGACATGCTGAGTACTGGTGTAGAAGAATGAACGAAATCGTTAATATGGTTCTGAAATGGAATCCAGCACATGAGTGCGCCAGAGTTGTCCGTTCAGTCAGGACTACAACTCATCGGTTCTTTAAGGACGCTGGATGCGGTTTAGAAGACCAACCAATAGGGATGGATGACAGAGATAGATCGCGAGAAAGGGTCAAGTAACTTTGTGCAGCCAACGTGATTTGAAGATGATGATGATCATCATCATTTTACAAGTTGAAGTCTTTAGCCAAAGGCCCTCAAATTAGAAAAATTGAATTTGCTTATCATAGCTTATTGGATGGGGAGAACAGAGACATGAATTCGAAAGGGAAATGCGATAAGTACAGAATCGTTATAAACGATAAAAAAATACTAATAATAGGTTTATTATTGAATAATTTTCCTCTTCAAATAATAAAATCCTAATACATGTGGTTCACAGTTTAATTAATTCAGAAAAAAGACCCGCCCAAAAAAACCAACTCCCCCACTAAAGAACCCCCCCCAAAAAAAAAAGAAAACTGGTCGGGTATACCAATTTTGAGCGATATTATACGCGTGTCTAAGCATCTGCATATACTAACTGAGTGGCTATTTCGTTGTTTTTTTATTATTTTGTGAATTGCCTTCTCAATATTACAGACTTTGGCTATTCAATAGAGTAAAAAAATATTGTCTTCTTCACTCGTACACAATCACAGAATATGCAAACGATACGGCACATTTTATCTGACTATAAAGCAAATAATAAAATTGAGTAAAATAGACATTTGATCATAATTTTTGTTTAACTTTACTTACATTTTTTTATCTTAGAATTATTTTTAGAATTCACATTTCAGTTAGTTTTGTTCTCAAAATTGCATTCGAGCCTCGAAAGTCCATCGTAATATTTGTACTAATAATTAACACATTTGATTGTCAACATACTTTATAAGTTTTATTGACGTTTTCCTACACACACACACACACACACACACACACACACACATATATATATATATATATATATATATATATATATATATATATATATATATAATTAAAAGTAAGAACAAATTCTTTCGTAATTTATTTGAATCAGTTATTTATGCATAGAGTATTTTTTCCAGTATTTTTGATAGTTCTGCGTGTGCGTCAGAAAGCGAATGTGTGCATATATTTACATATCTTTGAATCCACGCGCTAAAATGCGCATCGCTTTCCATTCATCGAGAGTTCCTTTGCTTGCGTGTTTGCGTGCGTGCTTGAGCTCACACACACACACACACACACACACACACACACACACATATATATATATATATATATATATATATATATATATATATATATATATATACTAACGCAGAGAAAGAAAGACACATCTTAAATCTATACCCAGAGACGGTAAAACACGCTCACTGGATTACATTAGCAGATTTATTCATATTTCTATTGCTTTATACAGCTTATTATATCCCTCAATGAGGATATACATACATACATACATATATATATATATATATATATATATATATATATAATCAATTTATGAGTACAGCAAGTACTTTATAATAATAATAATATATATATATATATATATATATATATATAGGTGTGTGTGTGTGTGTGCGTGTGTGTGTGTGTGTGTGTGTGTGTACAATTCTCTCTCTATATATATATGTATATATATTATATATATCGAAAGACAGTGAGAAACTGATAGACAGTGAGGTAGAGAGAGTGAGAGAGATAAAGAAAGACAGATATACAGACAAAGATTTTATCATTTCCGGAGGACCAAGTATCTAACATAATAGAGAAACTTGTCGCTGACTAAAAGCAGATCAAAGACCTTTCAGATTGATTTCTTCTCTGTCACAGTCTGAGACAACCAAGGAAGCAAAATTATATTTTGAAACTATTTTTTTTAGATTCACAGGTAGAAAATTATATCATCATGAAAACTTCAAAGCAAGATAACTGTTGCAGTCTCATCAAAAACTGTAAAAGAAAAGAAAAAAAAAATGAAAAGAAAAGAAAAGAAAAGAAAAGGAAACATTGCTACTACTCACCATAAAATAGTTTCAAAGGTCTCAACCGTAAAAAGAAAAAAAAGAAAAAAAAAAAAAACGATAGAAATGAGTTTTGTGCATTCGAATGTAAGGTGATTCTTTAAAATTTACATGCTTTATATATATATATATATATATATATATATATATATATATATATATATATATTCATCATCATGTCGTGCCGCCAGCACAGATATCCCTGATCCTCTCTCGTCACTTCTCCCTATCGTTCATCGCCTCTGGGAGGTCTTCAGGGCTGCATCCCGTATCCTTACATAGCTGCTGTATGTATGTTCGAGCTGGTCGTCCTCTTTTTGTTCGGCCATATATAGGGGTCCATAGGAGTAAATCACTTATGAGCTCGTCCCTGCTTCTCCAGCAGTGTCCTGCATGTCTGGTTCGTCTAACTTGGATAATTTTCGTGATGGGAGGTAGGTGGCTGTATAGTTGGTGCTTTGTGGAGTGTTGCCTCCAGGACTTGTTCAATATTGCTCGCAGATGCACACAAAACTGAATACAGGTGCTTTAATCAAACAGGCGACATTTCCACACTAGACGGAACCTCTCTGAAACTGGTAGACAAGTTCACCTACCTAAAAAGCCATGTCTCATCAACCGAAAAAGACATCGACACGCGGCTAACGAAGGCCTGGACAGTTATTGATAAGCTATCAATCATATCAATAAGCTATCAATCATTAGGTTTCATGGTTATCGTCGTAGGAATTGAACACGGCGTCACGAGTTCAAATCATGGACGAGACTGATTTCATTTCACGTAGAACTAATAACCTTGGGAAATGTATGAATCCAATTATTTTCCCTCCAGCTATCGGTAAATAATAGGACAGACTAGGTTCTTCAGCCTGGGTGAGGCAACTAGTGTAGGAGAAGGAAAACTCTGAAGTCAACCCTGTTAAACTCCGCTTAAATATCAACCTATTGTCAAATCCTGCCCGACTGGAGGGGTTGGTAAATATGGATAAGCTATCAATCATATGGAAGTTAGACCTGACCGATAAAATGAAACGCAGTTTCTTCCAAGCAGCGGTCGTGTGTATACTGCTATATGGATGCACTACTTGGACTCTAACAAAACCGCTGGAGAAAAAGCTAGACGGTAATTACACAAATTGCAATATATATATATATATATATATATATATATATATATATATATATATATCTTTGTGATGGTTTCATGGGAGTGTAAGGCATGAAACTCAACTTTACAGTCACCACCATGTTTTATATATATATATATATATATATATATATATATAATGGCTCTATCATTAGAATTGCCCACTAATTAACAATAGCGTAAAATTTGGTCCTCCATTAACTCATTAAGTGGGCTAGTGATAAACATAAACCATTACAATATATATATGTTATATTTTGACCTTCGACCCGGCCCAAAAATACTATTCCAAGGTAATACACCGGAAGGAAGTGACACATTCCAACGGCCAGTAATCGAAAGAGATCGCGTGGGTGGATTAAGGCTTATGATATGGGAAAAGGTGAAGGACCCATTGTGCCATTACCGTCATGCACCGGAAGAGAGTAACCTCTGAACTGCATGACAGTTATTTCCGCTTGATGACGATTAAACATTCGATTTCAAAGATCCAGTAGGCGATCGTGTAGGCGATGAATTATTATTTAACTCAGTTGAGTTTGGGCCCCGATGCAGTTGCCAGCAGACTTCCAGACAGTAGAGACCAGATGTGGTAGGGAAGGCCACACCCGACCGAGGGGGTCCTCGGAAACCCCCGATGCAGTTGCCAGCAGACTCCCAGAGAGTTAGAGACGAGATGTGGTAGGGAAGGCCACACCCGACCGAGGGGGCACTCGGAAAACCCCCGATGCAGTTGCCAGCAGACCTCCAGACAGTAGAGACCAGATGTGGTAGGGAAGGCCACACTCGACCGAGGGGTCCTCGTAAGCCCCGATGGAGTGGACCCCAGAATCAGGAGAACAAGAAAGACACGACGTGACGGTCATAACAGTGGGGTCAAAATATGAAGTTTATGTTCGGTCTCTAGCATCCTCTCACATGCAACCCTTAAACAACCCTTTCGAACCCTTGCAATGAATAGAGAGATAAAATATTGTTAAAGAAGTCTTCCTGCTTCCTTTCTTCAATGCGTCTGTCTTTATTATTGAGTCGCTATGATACGGCAAATGAGTATATATATATATATATATATATATATATATTGACATCCACATACAGACCCATTTCGTTCAATCAGAACTTTCCTGTGTGGAAACTAAGACATATCCTAACTTCGCAGATCATCGAGGACAACTTGCAAATAAACACGCATGGGAAGAAGATCTACTGCACAGCCTGGAACAGGCTACAGGTTTAAGCCTCGTCCATATTAAATGGGAAGCCTTTGAAGCAGTTTATATACTTTGGTAGCAATATCTCATCCACGGAAAGTTTTGTCAACCCACACATAGGAAAAGGAAGGGTTGCTAATGAAAAGTTATCTCCTATGAGAATTTAATTTCTGATAAAACAGGAATTCTCCTGAGCTGTAGTTGTGTTCGTACTACTTTCTGTCGGCACCACCTGAACTCGTACGAAAAGTTTATTTAAAAATGTAAATGGTAAATATATATGAATGACGTGTGTTTTAAATAAATCTTGGAAGCAACTCTTCTCAGAACAGCTGCTATACCGTCACTAGCCACCGATCTTATAATTATCCTACTAATTCGAACAAAACTGGTTGGATACTGTTGGAAAAGCCGGGACGAACTTACAAGCAATATTCACCCGTGGAATCTCTCTTATGATCACACCAGCACGCACGAGAGAGAGAGAGAGAGAGAGAGAGAGAGAGAGAGAGAGAGAGAGTGAGAGAGAGGGAGAGAGAGAGAGAGAGAGAGAGAGATTGGAGAAAAACAGAATGTGAAAGGAAGAGAGGAATGACGATTAGGATCAGCAAACATTGCGTGGTGAACGAGTTTCTAAAAATAAATTTTCTACTTTGAACATTGTATGTAAAGGAAGCGTTATTCTTAAAATATCTCTAGAGCAATTAATTAGAAAATAGTCTCAGTGTTTTACTTCATCATAAACCGGAAAAGTTATATATATATATATATATATATATATATATATATATATATATATATATAAAATGTCAATTCTGAATCAATAAAGATTCCTCTACATGCACAAAGTCATTTTCACAAACATAATAATATGTGTTTAATTAGCACGAAAGTATATTGATCATCATTTGTCGTCTTCGATCTCGAGATGGGAATTATTTATCCCACTCGATATGTCAACGAAAAAAAAAATTCTAATACGCAGAAGACAGAAATATTACCTAATTACGAAAGTTTCCTGTGGTTTTTTAATAAACCTGGTTTAGTTTGCAACAATGCCATATGTTTGAAGTATCCAAATAGAGTGATTGAATGATTTGTCTTTCTAGATTCTTAGGTATGTCCCACAGGATATGTTAACATAAACATCTCCTTTAGAATCATGAAACACGGCCGAGTAATAAGTTCTTCATAGTCTAAAATTCTAATGTTGGTAGAGGGAAAAATTTAATTTTATATATTTCTGATTTGGCTTATTAAAAAGTTGATGGCCCGCACGCACACATACGTAGACATTATTTGGCCCCGATTATTCAGTATTCCAGTAAAAAAATTAAAGAAAACTGATTGTGACAATGTCATCTATAACCAAAATGCCATAATATGTAACATAATATTTGCTCGAAGCATTGGATTTTTTTTCCGTTTAAAAAAAAAGAAGCCTATTTCAAACAATATTTTACAGATTCGGAAAAAGTGGTTGCAGTCATTTCCGATTAACAATATCAGTCGAAAATATTGTAAATGTATTTCACCGAAGAATGGTGTGCGAAACCCTTTAAAAACAGTCATTGAAACTCTGTGGGTCTGTTCCTACGGCCAGAACTCTTTGAACCAATAAACCAATCCTTAGAAAAGGGGTAAATGATACAACCGAATATGTTCGGAATCAATTGGAGTTCAATGGAATTAAATCGAAGACAAAATTATTATTTGGAGGCAAAAAGAATTATGTTGGAGTTGATTTAAATTATACTGGGCGTGAATGGAAGTATTTTAGATTATTGGACTTATGTTAGAGGGGATTGAAATTATGTTGGAGGCGATTGGAATTATGTTGGAGGCGATTGGAATCATGTTGGAGGCGACTGGAATCATGTTGGAGGCGATTGAAATTATGTTGGAGACGATTGAAATTATGTTGGAGGCGATTGGAATCATGTTGGAGGCGATTGAAATTATGTTAGAGGTGACTGGAATCATGTTGGAGGCGATTGAAATTATGTTGGAGGCGATTGAAATTATGTTGGAGGCGATTGGAATTATGTTGGAGTCGATTGAAATTATGTTGGAGGCGATTGGAATCATGTTGGAAGCGACTGGAATCATGTTGGAGGTGATTGAAATTATGTTGGAGGCGATTGGAATTATGTTTGATGCGATTGAAATTATGCTGGAGACGATTGAAATTATGTTGGAGGCGATTGGAATCATGTTGGAGGCGACTGGAATCATGTTGGAGGCGATTGAAATCATGTTGGAGGCGATTGAACTTATGTTGGAGTCGATTGAAATTATGTTGGAGTCGATTGGAATCATGATGAAGTCGATTGGATTTCTGTTGGAATCATCAGATTTATGCTGAAGGTAATTGAAATTAAGTAAGAGGCAATTGGAATTGTGTTGAAGTCATTGCACTTAGGTTGGCGGCGATTGGAATTAGATTGGAATTATTTGCAACTATGTTGGAAGGGATTCGAATTTTATGGGAGGGAACTGGAAATTTTGGAGATGTGATTGTAATTATGGTGGAGGTGATGGGAATTATTTTGGGGTCTTTGGGTTTACGTTAGAGGCAACTGGAATTATGGTGGAGGTGATGGAAATTATATTGGAGGCAAGTGAAATTATATTAGAAGCCATTGGAATTGTATTGGAGGTGATTGGAATTATTTGGGAGAAAATCAAGTTTACGTTGGAGTCAATTGGTATTATAATACAGATAATTGGAATTTTGGTGGAGAGGATTGTAATTATGATTGAGGGGCAATAGGAATTGTAGTTGATGCAAATGGAAGAATTGGAATTGTGTGGCAGGTTATTAGGATTATGTTAGAGCCAATTGGGATTATGGGAAAGGTGAGTGGAACCTTGGTGGAGGTGCCTAAAATTATATTGGTGGTGATTGGAATTGTATTAGATGCAATTAGGTTTATTTTTTAGGTGAATGAATCTATGTTGGAGGTGAATTAAATTATGTTTGCAGTGATGGGGATTGTATTGGAAGTGTCTGAAATTGTGTTAAGGAGCTGTATTAGAATTCTGCTGTGAGCGATTGAAATTTTGTTAGAGTAATGTAGTGGGGGTGATTTTACTTATGTTAGAAGTGACTCAAATTATGTTAGAAACCAGTGACATTTTAAGAACTCAATCTTGTATTAAGTTACATTAAAAAAGCAAATAAAAATCGAATTATGGTGAGGTTTTTGGGAGAGCAATGTCTATAAAATGTTTTAACTTAAAGAATAAAGTACTTCTTTATTAGATTTGCAACTGAATGCAAATTTGATGAAAATGACACTAAATTATAAAGACGGGGTGACACTCCAGTTTTGAATCACCGGTGAGTCTGAGGTGACCTGGCATTTTCCATTACTTCAATATCAGTTTATACATACCAAGACATCCATCTATACCATGGCAGACTCTCTCTCTCTCTCTCTCTCTCTCTCTATCTCTCTCTTTCTCACGTCCTTTATATATATATGTGTGTGTGTGTGTGTGTGCGTGCGCGTGTGTGTGTGTGTGTGTGTGTGCGCGCTTCACGGTAGTAAATGTATTCATAACACGCGAAAAGGCGTATAAGAATCGCGTTATCTCTTCGAGAAGGGAATATTTTCAAAAGTGCAGTGTCTAAAATGCCAGCCTGCAGCCTCAAAATAAGCGCTATTACGTTTACTTCCAGACAAATACCCTTGGAGCATGTATGAGACCTTTTCTTCCCACTTACGGATAAAATAGTTTCATTGTTGTTACATGGATGTCTTTGCCATTAAGTAACCCACGATGATTGATATGTCGTTAAACAAATAACCCAAACCTAATCAAATCTCTTCAACGTTGAAAAATATAAAACCGACGATTACCTCTTTCTCTTCGGTTATCACTCGGCCAGTGTTCTTTTTAATTGCTTCAGACATCGAGAGATATTTTTTAGGGTTGTAATATAAATATAATTCTCCAAGGCCTGTTGTTTTCGGAAGCTCACGTTTATATAAGAGTGAAAGTTGATGTAGAATTTTGTTTTAAACTGATTTACCTAAAAATAAACTGCATCGACTCAGGTGACAACACACAACATTCTTAAGTTATAAAATAGTTTATTTAATTGTTCGGAAATATAATCATCTAAAGTCAAACTTTGGGTGAATTTGAGGCAGCTGGATGACTATGAGCTTTTCAATTTGATCTAATGTCTTAGTGATCGAGATGCAGACACAGACTGAGACATAAATTTTACCGGGTCGGATTTCACAGTTTATTTTAGCTTTCCCCAGTTTTCTTGCGTTTATGAATTATATGATTTAAGCAATTAATTCTGTCTCTCAGACAGACTATATTCATTCTGGTCCAAGATTTTTTGACTCACGAATGTTTTCAGTGTAACCAATAAGATATTAAGTCATTTTCCTATTATAGTTGAAATGTATAACAGAAGTTTCTAATTTCCAATTTATCAAAGGACATTAATCTTAGAATTCCTGGGTTGGTGGAACAAACGTGTAGACGTTTTGAAATTGAGTTATACTGGATTGATTTTGATTTTTCCAGAGTTCAATCCTCGATGGAATTACAACAGTTCAAAATCACTGTTTCTAATTATCATTTTCAAACCGTTCTTTCCATTATATTTTGATCAAATCAATCTTTTTGCATAGGTTTTTATATTGATAAATATAAGCCCTCTAATACTAAAAATCTCAAAATAGTGTTCTTAAATGCATTAATAGCGTGGTGACCCGATACACCCCAGACCCTATTTCACCCACAGTGGTAGCATCTGCTTGAGGCGAATCTATTGATTAAAAAGATCTGTTTGAAAATTATTGGGATTTGATAGAAAAATTAGTAACCATGTTATTAAGTATAACTTATTTGTATTAGGGATAAATGAGAGAAAATAGCTGTATACAAACATCGTAATTATCAAATAGGAATTTTTTCTTGCGTTAAATGATAAGTTTCAGAGATGTTCTGTCTAGTGTGGAAATGTCGCGTGGCTGATTAAAGCACATATATTCAGTTTTGTGTGCATTGACATGGATGCCTATGCCAGCGGCGGCTCGTTCCAAACTATGCAGTAGTGTTTCGGCTATTTTGTGTGTATTTGCAAGTATCACTATGTCATCGGCGTAGTCAGCGTCGGTAATTGTTTTTGCGGGATACCTTCTGCTTATTTTCTTTGAACAAGTCCTGGCGGCAACACCTCACAAAGCACCAACTATACGGCCACCTGCCTCCAATTACGAAAACTATCCAAGTTAGACGAATCAGACATGCAGGACACTGCTGGAGAAACAGGGATATACTCCTATGAACCCCTACATATGGCCGAGCAAAAACATGACGACCAGCTCGAACATACATACAGCAGCTATGTGAGGATACGGGATGTAGCCCTGAAGACCTGCCAGAGGCGATGGACGATAGGGAAAAGTGGCAAAAGAGGGTCAGGGATATCTATGCTAGCGGCACGACATGATGATGACGATGATGATGAAATGATAAATATATGGTATAGGGTTATGAAAAAATGGCTGAGGAAAAACAAGTTGACAGAGTTCAACACTAATCCGTAACAGGAATTGATTGATTTTGCTCACCGTAGCCAGTCTTACACAGTTCCTGATCTAAGAGTTTCACTTAATCGAAGCAGAAGAGAGGGAAGGGCCTTCTATGAATCAAGAACAATCTAGCATAACTCAATTACCGACGTTTACACGTTCGCACCACAAATCCGGAAATTCTAACATTAATATCCTTTAATAAATTGCAAATTTGAAACTTTTGTTATACATTTTAACTATTATAGGAAGATTACTTAGTATCTTACTTGGTTACATTGAAAACTTCCGTGAGTCAAAATCTTGAAACAAAGATCATTTGAATTTGAATAAATATATATATATATATATATACATTCCTGGAAATACAGGAATTTTAACAAATATGGATAATACAATGAAAGAAAAATGCCCACAGGGTGTCTGTAGTGGGGAGGGAGAATATATCACCCATCTAACTTGCTCATACGGTAACGACCTAGATATGTACCCGGCTACAACGTGTGATTGCGGCAGAAAATTCAACAGATTGCGAGGATCACGAATCCACAAGGCGCGCTGGTGCGAAGAACTTAATTCCCCTGCCGGAGAATGTAAATCGAATGATGGGCCTATGAATCAGGTTTACCCCCACAGTATTCCCATTGCTGACCATTAGCGTCCTGGAGACATTTTTTTGCAAGCCAAGAATTTAGTGGCCCAAGGGTAATCAGATAGCTACGAGACCAGGTGGCTCCGCGTGTATAACATTCGTGTTGAAATCCTTTTTATAACCGTTATCTATTCGGTTCATTTTCTTTCATTTATGCGTTACTGCCCTAAAGCACTCGAGACAAACATCATATATAATTCCCCTAAAAGATTTTATTTGTTGATCAATGGGTCCTCAAGATGGGTGCTGAGTAAAAAGAAAGCTCCTGGTCTAAGTTTGTCCAGATAGCTATCTGATTACCCTTGGGCCACTAAATTATTGGCTTGCAAAAAAATGTCTCGAGGACGCTGATGGTCAGCAATGGGCTCGTGAATACTGTGGGGGTAAACCTGATTTATATATATATATATGCAAGTATAACCGGTTTCATTGGCCCAGCGGTTAGAGTGTTCGCCAATGGCCCGGGAGACCTGGGTTCAATCCCAGTTCGAGTCATACCAAAGACTTTAAAAATGGAACTTGATACCACCTTGCTTAACACTCAGCATTATAAGGTACGGTTCAAGGGTAAAGTGGAGCAATCCAGGGAATGGAGTAGCGCCCTCCCGTACACCTTGGTGTAGTAGCTATCGAAAAGGGAGCCTTCGGGTCACCCTCGACTATGGTCGCTAACTTTACTTACTTATATGATCGCACACACACATATATATACGTACATATTTATGGTTTGGTTTGGTTGGGTTTATGGCATATCAGCCATTAGAGGTTATTTGATGCCAAATCAAGTTGTTTGGTCGTTTGGGTTTTATGGCATATCAACCTTAATGTCAAATCAAGTTTATACATATAGACTATTCAGTTTAGCATAAGTACACACTTTTTGCTTTCAAATACTTAATATGTTTGTATTTTTGTTTGGGTTTTATGACATAGCATTCTTTGCAGGTTATTTAATGTCAAATCCATATTCATACAAATAGACTTTCTTTTAATTTCAAACAATTCAGTTAAACATAAGTACACAGTTTGTCAAAAAGTATTTATCTCAAGCCGTTTTGTTTAGTCAAACTGCTCTAATTCAAACAACTCAGTTTACTATGAGTACAGTTTTTGTTTACACCTAAGTAAATGTCATAACCGTTCTATTTCAAACAATTCAGTTTAGCGTAAGTACGTATTAAATGTCGAAAACAATTCTACCTCAAAGAAATCAGATTAGTATACAAAAACAGTTCCATTTCAAAGAAATTCATTCATCATTAGTACGCAGTTTAGTTCTATTTAACCCATAGGCCCTATGAAGAGTAACCACTCCGTGTCAGAGTGGGCCGGGAAGCGATGTCAATGAAGGAGTACACCGGATTCCCCTAAGGTCCAGGATTACTGGAACCACACAATCAGGTTTAGTGTTATATGCACTACACATATTGAGGTATGTCTTAACCCTCAGCAGAAAAATAGTCGGTGTATTCTATAGCCCCAGCAGGCTGGGCAAGTACCTATTCATATATATATATATATATATATATATATATATATATATATAAAACGAGTAGGTCCATGAAAAGATTTGTATTTTGGGGGATTTACTTATTTATTTATTATTTATTGTGTTCTTACATACGTGTATGTTTCAAGCTTGATGCTTTCGTCAGAGAATATATATCGCCCAACGCCTTGTTAATGGGTTATTCAATGAGACATGAACTCACTCATGTTTGTACTTTGAATGGTTTTCCGTGGTTGCTTTTTATGAAGGTCGGTCCTTTCTTTTTCGTAGAGTGTGTTTCTCTTAGCCTACTTTACCCCTCATTTGCTTCTGATATTTGATACGTTGTGTGTGTGTGAGTGTATTTATGTGTGTGTGTTTGTGTATGTGTGTTGGAGCAGTTTCGGATTTCACTTAATGTTTTTTCTCTGTGCATGTGTCAATGTGTGTCTTCAGATTTGTGTATATATATGTGTGTGTGTGTGTGTGTGTGTGTGTGTGTGTGTGTGTGTGTGTGTGTGTTTATACATATATATATATAATTCACGTTTTATACAACTAATGATTACATTTATCTATAAATTTATTTCCCTTATTTGAAGTACCGTGTAGTTGTTAGTTTAACATATTGACATTATTTTACGTTCACTACGACTACATTCGTTTACGTGTTTCGATACACTTAATTTTCTGTTTTTTTCTATTTTGATATTACTCTTGTGTAGTGATGTCCATTTATTAAGGGCCTGTGTTGACCCTATGTATATTTCTTTGCGTTTACTATATTCATTTAAGTAGACTACGTTTTTTTTAGTAGTGACCTAAGACATTACTTATTTTGAAGTTTGTTTCCGGGTTTTTAAAGGGATAGGATTTTTCTTTTATAATTATATCACATATTTTGCATCGTTTATTATTGCATTTGGTAACCCCTTGTGATATGTTTTCTTTGAGTGTATAAGAGGTGAATATTCTTTTAAGATTTTTGATTTGTCTCTGGCTTTTAATGATTTTTGTTCTGGTTAGGATTTCTTTGATTTGGTCATTGTTTTTAAGTTCTAGATTTTCCATAATTTCTGTGAATAGTTCTGGATTGTTTTTGTTGTAGGTTGTAAAGTACAAGGAACTTTTTGTTGTTATGTTTTTTCGGGTTCCTTAATTCTGTTTGGGGTATTTTTCTGCTAATTCCAATCCTTTATTTATTAATATTGTTGGGTATCCTCTCTGGTGTAGGGTTGTGTGTAGTTCTTTAAAGCGAGTTTTTTATCCGTGATTATTGTATATATTCTACGTGCTAGAGTGTAAGGGATGGAATTTATACAGTTTTTTGGCATGGTGGCTTTCGAAGTGAAGGTATTGTTGGGTATCTATTGGTTTGTTGTAGATATCTGTGATGATTTTGCCGTTTATGTTTTTTATAAGGATGTATATAAATGTCAGTTCTTTTGAGGTGTGTTCCACAGTAAATTTTATTTTGGGGTGTAGATTTTGTAGTAGGTTGTCTAATTCGTTAAAGTCTCTCTATGGGCATTTCCAGAATATGAAGCAATCATCCAAGTATTTTTCCATGAATGGTAAATTCTTCTTTTTTGTCGATGTCGTATTTTTTACCTATTATTTCATATTGATTTTCTTCAAAATGTGCTAGGGTTAGGGTAGCATATGTTGGCGCCATTTTAGCTCCCATAGCTGTTGCTAAGGTCTGGATATAGTTAATGTTATTGAATTGGAAGGAGTTCTTATTAAGGATTATTTCTACACCCTATGGATAAATGTTTTGTTAAATATTGGGGTGTAATGTGATTGGGTATTTATCTATCCAAAATGGGACAAATTGCTTTCCTGATCCATGGGAGATATTGCTATATTGGTTTGTGACGTCGAATTTGACTTGACCCATTGTAGCAGGCCAGTCGTGCTCGACTAGCAGACTTAGCGAACTAATAGACATTTTACAACCTTTCCTAACCAAAATAAAATGTTATATTAAGGACAACATAGTTTTTTTAAAAACTCCCTGCCAGAAAAATAGTGATCCCAACTCACTCATAGCCACATTTGATGTCACAACAAAATAAGACATCTCATTTTGGATTGATAAATACCCAGACACATTCACCCAAGATTTAACAAAAAAATATCACAGAATGAATATTACAATATATATGTCTTTATCGTTTTCCTCAAGCTTTTATTTATTTGCATATTTTATGCCAAATTATCAATTTGCATATTAATTACAAAAGTCACTGTCTATATGATGGTTGCTTAAATTCATAACCCAAAATATTGCGATAAAGAATAAGAAAATTATATTTGGTATAAAGTAAAAACCTCTTTTACACAAAATTGGCATTTCTTTCTTTTGAGTTGCGAGAATGGATATATGTTTATAATCTACGTGAGTGATCACAATCTTCCTATTAGGATAAACGAGTATTGAATTCAATAGTTTATTAGACTACATTATAATATTTTCTCCGAAACCTGGCAATAAGAGTTTGCGGATATTTCACTCGAAAAACTTATATAACATTGAATCAGTAATTTACATAAATTAGACTGCAATTTTCGAAGGTTCCTTTTGAGCTCAGTCAACGATGGGTTTGTGTGTGTGTGTGGTTGTGTGCGTGTGTGTTTGTAATTCTTTCTCAGTTTCTCTTGATAGCTGGGGTGTGAATACTTAACGAGAAATCGAAGAATTGTAAAGATAGCGTTGATCCAAGTACGAAAGCTTGGCCACATCCATTTCCTTTTGGTTCGATGGCCCCAGATATGGAACACAGAGAGAGAGAGAGAGAGAGAGAGAGAGAGAGAGAGAGAGAGAGAGAGAGGGAGAATAAAACAATAAAAGGTCCTAACCCTAAATGTCAAGTTGTATTTTGTCTCTCCTCCTGCAGTCAACATATAGTCCCAATAACATAGCAGTCGCCGCTGATCACACCGCAAATACCCATTCAGCTGACAACGCTACAGACATTTGCTTGATGATAACGTTACAAACATTAATTTGGGCTCCTTGTCACCAGTACACTTAACCATATAACTGTGCATGAATTAAAGGTATTAAGAATAGGTCATTGAAGCTAAAGTTGTTTCTTAATTAACATTTTCATGTTACTTGAAACCATAAAAAACGAAAAAAAACAACACTGATTTCGCCAGTGAATAACCCAACAAGGCTCAACATGTCGCAATAATATTTCTAATTTTTATTTTCACTAGCCTACAGGTAGACCCTTGACATTCGTGCCAGATGGTAAATTGTTTATGGAACGCTTGGTCTAAGAGGGCCGTCCCCGCAAAGCTTTACCTGCTTGTCAGGGATGAGTTTATTGCTCGGTGTCTCAGTGGTTTGCTGACGTGGCCAAGCATTTTTACAACCGTGCATGAGTCGGGCAGACTAGGTTCTTCAGCTTTGGTGAGGAAACTAGTCTATGAGAAGGAAAACTCTGAATTCAAACCTTTTAAATTCCGCTTAAAAAATTGACCTTGTGTCATATCCTGCCCGAGCGGAGGGGTTGGGTAAATATGATGATTCATGCGTGATTCCCAACGATATATTGGCCATGTGCCCCATTCTGACTTGGTGGCACGTCAAATAAATACTGATATGCCATGAAACCAACCAACCAATAATAACATGTTTCTTTCTAAGTATATGTATTAATTTGTTTGAAATCGATATTATAGATAACTCGATGTTATGTATACTATGATAAGACAGGAAATAGAGAGATGTTTATTTGTGTTATAATTAAAAAAAAGGTTTAACTCAATAAATGAAGTTATTTCCAATTTAATTTAAAACTTCCTACTAATTATCAGTCGGTATTCACTTTCTTCCGCTTATAATTTCTCATAGGAGATAACGATCAAATGTTAACTATAGAATTATTCTATTTATTGATTACTTTAAAAGTAATGATAATATAAGTTTAATAAGTAGGATAATTTGATATCGACCTTTTCTGGCGTAAGCAAAATGTTAACGTGTACTTAAGGTACTCATTTGGCAAAGATACATTACGAAAACCATCGTTCTATTAATCTAAGAGTTAATAAATTCATATAAACATGGAAAACTCTAATAAGTTATCTACGTATTACTTAGTGGATACATAAGCAAACTCGTATTATTAACTCTAGAGGGAACCTCACTGAAACTGGTAAACAAATTCACCGACCTAGAAAGCAGTGTATCATCAACCGAAAAGGACACCGACACTCGGGTAATGAAGGCATGGACAGCTATTGATAAACTATCAATCATATGGAAATCAGACCTGACCGATAAAATTAAACACAGTATCTTCCAGTTAGCGGTCGTGTCGATACTGCTGTATGGATGCACGACTTGGCAATAACTAAACGGCTGGAGAAAAAGCTAGACGGCAATTACACAAGAGTGTTGCGAGCAATATTGAACAAGTCCTGGCGGCAACACCCCACAAAGCACCAACTATACAGCCACCTACCTCCCATCACGAAAACTATCCAAGTTAGACGAACCAGACATGCAGTACACTGCTGGAGAAGCAGAGACGAGCTCATAAGTAATGTACTCTCATGGACCCCCTTATATGGCCGAGCAAAAGCAGGACGACCAGCAGGAACATACATACATTAGCTAGGTGAGCATACGGGATATAGCTCTGAAAACCTGCCTGAGGCTATGAATGATAGGGAAAAGTGGTGAGAGAGGCTCAGGGATATCCGTGCTAGCGTCACGACATGATGATGATGATGATGATGATGATGATGATGATGATGATGATGATTAACTCTTCTACAACATCTGGAATTAACATTGTTATTTTTAGAATTAACGTTGAAAATGTCAGTCTATGCGTGCAACTCTATTTGAAATTTCCTCGAATGATACAGGTTAATTAATACGAAAGAAATAGGGTAAGCATCAACGTGTGATGGTGTAACATATACATATACATGCGGAAACATAGACAACACAATAATGACGAACGAACACGCTTCTTTGGAAAAATATACCTCTCACACTTTATTCGAAACTGTTGCGAAAGGGTTATGTGTGAGAGGTGAGTTGGAGACTGAATAGAGACTACAACCTATTGACCCCCAGTTCCTCTGTCTTTTGCAGCACTTCTTTATCGTTCAGCTGGGCTGCTCAACAGAGGGCCCCGAAGGCCCTGCTCTCTGCTTCGAACTGCAACAACTGACTCCAAACTAACTGAACTTCCTATCGCACCGGGTTATATCATTGTTTTTCGGACACATGCTTCGTGTGAGCGTCGCATCTGCACCCAATTCAACCCGTCCACAGTCAAGGTCATACCCTGATATCTTCGACCGGGTGCACCTTTTCCTTGATCGACGGCTGGGTCAGAGGTCAATATGTTACAATGGTTCAGACAATTGCTCTGTCCTGTTCAACAAAAACGGTGATATTATTTGAATTATTCGTATACCATTAGCTGATTGGTATATTACACAAAATATTTTTATGCTATTAGTATAACACTAAACATTATCCGGTGCCAAGGATTTAATCGTGGAGAGTGTAGAATCATTATTTACCATTACTACCATGTCCACTCTGAAACGGAGTTTACCGTCCATGTATAGTTACAATACTTAGCTTCACAACTACTTAGAGAATACAATTATTAGTATTATTCAGATATATAAAGTAATATAAGATATTATGTTTTATTCTGGAGAGTTAATTGAAGCTACAATTGTTTTAAAATGGTATTCATGTGTTATGTGAAAGCAAGTAATCACTTGTAAAACAAAATTCAACATCAAATGAACTAATGAAGGTTATAATGCCATTAAACTAGCGAAAATATCCAATATATATTTCTATGTATAAAATACACCCAGACTTTATTCACTTTTAAGCAACTTTGAAATGTAATGACCAACGCCCACTATCAGTGACCCTGTTCCCAAGCGGTGTTACCCACAAGAAAAATTTAATTACGAAAACGTACAGTAGATGCAAGAGATCATCAAAAAGAAAAAAGATCAAAATACGGCCAGGTACTTCGTTACCAATAATTCAACAAATCATAACCTAAATTACGGGGCTAAGGAAACACGTCATATTCTTATGGGGTTGGGGTTATGAATTTTCAAAGAATTAATTTCTCTACAATTGTCTTGAAATGACCATTTCACGTCTTCCTGTTTTTGAGACCAATCAACCCCCCATATATATATATATATATATATATATATATATATATATATATATAATAGTTTACCAGTCTATTTTTCACCATCCCAATTATAATAAATCAACCTCTCTAGGTTATTTAATTCGAAAACTATTCTTATTGAAGAACGGTAGTGGTAGTATTAATTAATTGCAGCGAGAATAATGGAGTTTATACATTTTTCTTGGGTTCTAGTCCGAAATTTAACGTAATATTAGGACTGGAATTCCTACTTACTTGCTACGACGTTGCCGTCCAACATGTTAGACATTAAACGACGGAAATATACTCAACGATTACCTGAGGATCATCTTTTATACATATTGCAATAATATAATTTGTTGTACAGGTTCTAGTTCGGATAAAAATTATATATAAATATGTATCAGATCTAAGAAATATGATAGAGCGACGAGAAAAAAATATGAAAAACAAAAACTGATAATAAGATATAATGGACTTGAATAACAACAAAAATATACAACTTCTCCATACATATATATATATATATATATATATATATATATATATATATATATATTTGTGTGTGTGTGTGTGTGTGTGTGTGTGTGTGATTAGAAAAACTGTTCGCTTTCTAATACCAGTCTCATAACATTAATTTTCATGTATTTACAAGAAAAACACCACCATCAGATCAAACATACGACTGGATGTCACAATATCTTTTAAAGAGAACTTAAGATATATTTCTTCTACTCTCACGAGTTTAATATTTGGATTTGTCAAAAATGTGTTTGAGCAGTTAATGATAATCATTGTAAAAACGTTTTTCTATGTCCAGAAAACTGATCAAATGCTTGCTATTAGGGAATGCTAAAACCTAAAAGGAATTAATAGCTTTCTCAAATTTTCATATCTCAGGAGAATATATTTCATGTACGAGGAAAAAATACAATCTTCAAATGAAACATATATAAAGTTAAAAAAAAGCGGTACTTGCAAAGTGATCCCTCAGACCTTAAATTTCAGGTTGCAGAAAAGAAGTATTTCAATCCTCAGACTATAATCTTTAATTTTCTCACGAAAATGCTCACGGGCATTTAAACACTCTTGATTTTCTCTTAACTGTATGTATATACGAATGTATCCTTTTACATGAATGTAGATGAGCATACATACATACATACATACATAGGAAATGTAGTCTAAGAATTTCAATAAATGGGAATTATCCAAGTGAATATGTCTCTATAAGTTATAATAGAGAATTTCCGATGGAGTGCCCATTAGAAATGACTAACAAATATATAAATATATTGAAAATCACGTGCAGGGAAAAACTATTTTTTTAAATTGAGATGAAAAGGGATTTCTTTCAATTTTGTAAATCCATAATAAACTTATTCCAAATAAGATTTTATCAGGACATTTTCAGATGAAACACAATTACATATATGTAACTGTGTTCTATCTGAGGAGGCTCCAATAAAAACTTTGTATCAAAATAAATTTATTATAGGTCTAAATGAATTTATTATGGATTAACAAGTTTAAAAAGAATTATTTTAGTCTTAATTGTAAAGATTATATATTTATATCGTTTGATTTTGCGACAATCAATGTATATCTAAATATGCTCACACTATAGTCATCCACAGACAGACCTGTTTCATTCAATCAGAACTCTTCAGTGTAGCTAGACAGGAAAGATTCCCGAAGCTGGGATCAAAACCCGGTTGACTCAAACACCAATCCAAGATTCTTCAACTCCGCGACGAGGAAACCAGCAGAAGCGAAGGAAACTTAAACGCTTACGTATCACATTTGTTTTTGTTTACATAAATCCGTTTAACGGCTACTGAGAGCTCGATTCATATGAAGAGCCTTGCACTACGCTAGTGGCAACCTTTTACTTCCCTCGCTAGAGAGCTCAACCCTACAGAGGTAGGGGAGTATATATATATATATATATATATATATGTGTGTGTGTGTGTGTGTGTGTGTGTGTGTGTGTGTGTGTGTGTGCCTGTCTGTCTCTGTCTGTCTGTCTCTTTCTTTCTGTTCCAGTGTATGTTTGTGTGTAAGTTTAGGCAGCAGATATTCTTCAAAGCCTACTTCACTAAAGATGACAGACACGAATTTTGAATCGAGTATTTCTTGTTCTTTTATTAACATTTCAAGTTTACAAGTGAGATGTTGCAATTAAAGTAACTGATATTGTAACCCTAGTACATGTACTTTCGACCTTCGTTAGACGTTATCGATGATGCGAGTAATGATGTCAGATATTTCGGATAATTAGTTTTAAATCATCATCCTTCGCTGCGACATACTTATCGGATATTTTATTATAGAAACTTAAATTTCTGACAACGTACATAAAACTGATTATAATAGATGAAATATTTAACTTTATTGAGTCTATCTATCTATCTTTCTCTCTATTACAGGCAATATCAATATTTCCTTGGCTGATTCCTGATATTTTTCTCGATTTTCCATACATCTTCCATATTTCATCATCCAAAATGTTCGATCGGACTGGTGTCAGGAGATTAGCTTCACCAAAATGCAGCTTAAAACCTTTAGGAAATATTCTCGATTTATTTATTTATTTTCTTTGGGGAATATGAGATATTACGAAACTTAGTACGGTATTTTGACTTCAGTTCTTTAACATTGTAGATTTAGTTATTTTGCGTGATTATAGGTTATCAAATGTCAAGGCTGGTAAAATAAATGCCAATATAATGATGTGAATTATCAAACAAAAAACTACAGGGTGGAACGATCAAATTGTCGTCCTAAAGAAAAAAAACACAACAGATTTATTTTAAAATTTTTATTGAAAAAATCAATTCAGGTAACTTGATTATGTAGTAGAGCTGACATATATTCAATGTAGCTGCCTTCAGCCTCAATCACCGCCTCGATACGGATCTGGAACTAGGAGCATGCCTTTTCCACATGCGCTTGCGGGAGCTCGGCGAATACACGACGGATGGCGGTGATCAGGCTGGCTTTGGTGTTGTGGGAGGTCATGTTGGTGATGTTCTCGACGTATGACCAAACGAAGTAGTCCAACGGGTTCAGGTCAGGGGAGGAGGGGGACCAGTGAGAGAAGAGTAAAAAGTCGTAGCACTCCTTCTGAAGCCAAGCCTGGGTCTCTTAGGACTTGTGGGTCGGCTCTGAGTCCTGCTGCCACATCCAGGGCCAGCCACCGGCCACCTGATTGCACCAGGGGATCACCACACTCTTCAGCACATCCAGGAACACTTTGGTGTTGACTTTCAAGTCGACTCCGAAGATGTGAGGTGGCATAATGTGGCCCTCACTTGAAACCACACCAAAGACTATCACCGTTGCCGGAAACTTTGTTTTCATCACCCTATGCCCGTCCTTGTTATTCATGGCAATCCAGATTTGCATTTTGAGGGTGCTGGCAATGGTCCTGCTGTCATGACTTGGATCGGTACAGAGCAGATGTTGTACAGCGGCGCATCTCCTATCTCGCTCGTTGAACATTGTGTCACTTTCAGACATGATAGAAAGGCTCCTATCGCTGTTGGGACTTGCACACAACTGGCCAACTAATTGATGGCCTGCAGCAAAAATTAAAAAAAAAAAAAATAGAAAACCGGTTTTCATTAAACGGAAATGGAATCATGTCGTCTTTTCTATGGAGACAATTTTATCGTTCCACCCTGTATATTCCTGTCTGTCTCTACCTGTCCCTCAGTGCTATAACAAAACAGAAAAAACTCTACAATACACACACACACACGCGCGCGCGCACGTACACACACACACACACACACAGATAGATAGATAGATAGATAGATGAATTATAACCTATATCACAATGGCTTTTGCGCAGTGTTGAGGAGTGCAATTAAGACTTCAATACTGTACTATTGTCTAGTGAAACAGAACGACTACACTAACGTATATATATATATATATATATATATATATATATATATATATATATATATATAAATAATGTCATTCTCTCTGACGTATAGGGAAACCATGAAACCAACATTCACAAATTCTGCTTTGTAATATATATATATATATATATATATATATATATATATATATATATATATATATATATATATATATATATATATATATATATTTACGTCCTTCAGGTTAAAGTGACTATGTTACATTACAATCATAATTCTTGACCTCAAGACAGTAAAGAAAGTATTCAAATAAACATGATGATGCCCCTTTTAATGTACATTATGGAGCTACCAAGTGTAATTTGGAAGAAGAAAAAAGAGCTATTAGATAATGTCTATTGAGGTGGGAGGTTTGCTTTGTAAGAAAATGCCGTATTCTATATGCCGTAGAAATATCACAGATTACAATGAAAGTGAAGTCTAATTTAATTGTTATCATTTGGGACATTATTTATCAAACTTCTCTCGTATTTTAACCGATTTACAATCACTTTAAGCTGAAAGAAAAGCTTTTAGTTAAATCACCAAAGTTGAGCAACTATGAACCTGTTCAGAATTTAAATGGGTTAGAACTTTATTGTAAAAGATAAAGTAAGTAATCTTTGCCTATTTAAGCATTTTTTTTCTCGAAATAGCAACTTTTTTATTGAATTTTTTATCAGTTTCATTTATCTTATCTTTCCTTTGATTATATACTCAATTACTTATTTATACAAAAGATCCAAAATTGGCATAAAAAATAATACAAAATAATTAAATATTATGTTGAGATAGATTAAGGATTCAGTTTGAAATGAGTTTAAAAATATAGTTCTACGTTTCTGCAAACAATAGTTTTTTGGTCAGTTGATAAAGATATAAAAATATAATATCGTAATCCTTAGCTTTGAAAAAATAATATTCTGCTTTAAAAAGTAAAGGCTTGTTATGTTTATATGCATGTGGGCAATTGGTCAATGTCTTCACTAGGTTTTTCGTCTTTGGTTTTCGAACTTCACTTGGAATATTTTTTTTTAAATACGGACTAAATAAGGCATATTTTTAATTGTTTAATTTTCTGCATTAACAAATGAGCAGTGGCATTGTATATTTCACAGAACCCCCCCTATATATATATATATATATATATATATATATATATATATATATATATGTGTGTGTGTGTGTGTGTGTATCTTTTGATTGCAATTACGGTTAGTTAGTTGGTTGGTTGGCCTTGTGGCATATCAACCTCTGTAGGTTATTTAACATCAAATCTATTTTTATACTAATAGTCTGTTCTTTTTCAAACATTTCAGTTTAGCATGAAAACTCGAATTAATTGTCAAAATATTTCTATTTCAAGATATTGAGTTTAGTCAAATAATTCCAATTCAAACAATTCAGTTTAGTATAAATATAGATTTTCTCAACACATAGTTAAATGTCAAAACAGTTCCACAATAAACTATTCATTTTAGTATAAGTACAGTTTCAATATCAAAAAATATTTCTATTACAAGCTATTCAGTTTAGTCAATCAGTTCAAATTCAGACAATTCAGTTTACTATAAGTATACATTTTAAAGTACACAGAGTAATTGTCAAAAATATTTCTATTACAAGCTATTCAGTTTAGTCAAACAGTTCTAATTCTGACAATTCAGTTTACTATATGTATACATTTTAAAGTTTACAGAGTAATTGTCAAAAATATTTCTATTACAAGCTATTCAGTTTAGTCAAACAGTTCTAATTCTGACAATTCAGTTTACTATAACTATACATTTTGTTTACACACAGTTAAATGTCAAAACAGTTCTATATTAAACAATTCAGTTTAGTGTAAGGAAAGTTCTATTTCAATCATTCAGTTTAGCATAAATATGCAGTTTAAATGTAACTAGACAGTTTAGTTGTTAAAAACATTTATATTTCAAACTATTCATTTTAGTCAAAGAGTTCTAATTCAAACAATTCAGTTTTGCATAAGTGTGCAGTTTAATTCTATTTGACCCATAGATAAGGCCCTTACCATGTGCTACTATTCTGGGCTAGAGTGGACCTGGGAACAGTGGCAATGAAGGGGTACTTCGCATTCCCCAAAGCTCCAGCATCACTGGAACCTCACCATTAGATTGTTTAATATCATATCTAGGACACTCGTTGTGGGATCTTACCTCTTTGCAGAGTAGAAGTCGGTGTATTCTACAGCTCCAGCCGACTGAGCTATGCAATGAGGTTTATTATCACTAATATGGCTCCTACCATTTGTAGTTGAGTACTTCTCGAAAACCTTCTACGATGAGTTATCCTCATTAGTGCGTAGTATCCCGAAACACATCATGTTAGTCATTGGCGGAGATATGAATGCCCAGGTCGGGAAAAACGGAAACAACAAATACAGCCTCCACAACACGTCTAATAGGAATGGGCAACATCTAACAGATTTCATGATAGAAAATAGATTAACATGCCTCAATACAAACTACCAAAAAGGGAAGGCAAACTATGGACATACACGTAGGCGAACAATAATAAAGCACAGATCGACTACGTGCTTTTAAACAAGAAATGGAAAAATAGTGCAATGAATTGGGAGGCATACTCCTCTTTCGATGGTGTGTCCTCCGATCACCGAATAGTCATGGCAAAAAAAACCCGGCTAAGCCTACGAAAAAACGCCAAACGAACAGCGACTACCAAACACTATGACTTGGCCCTTTTGAACAACAGAGATATAAGAGATAAATACGTATTAGAATTAAGAAACAGATTAAAAACACTACAAGAGAAGACGGAAAAAAGTACACCAAATGACGAATATGAAAATTTCGTCAATACGCACTTCAAGGCAGCAGCAAAATGTATTCCAACTCAAAACTAAGTATAGAGTCCCATGGGAAACTTTAGCGGTGAGAGAAAAGCGTGCACTAGTGAAAACAGCCTCCAAAAACTATCGAAAAAACCCAACAAACACAAATGCCCGAAAACTAAAAACTGCACAATATTAATTAGCAGGCGTATATATAAAGGAACAGACAGAATACATTCAAAATCAGACTGATTGCATTTCACATAGCACTAATACCCTTGGGAAAGGTATGAATCCAATTATTCTCCCTCCAACTATGGGTAAATAGTAGGGCAGACTAGGTTCTTCAGCCTTGGTGAGGCAACTAGTCTAGGGGAAGAAAAACTCTAAATTCAAACCTATTAAACTCCGCTTAAAATTGACCTTGTGTCATATCCTGCCCAAGCGGAGGGGTTGGGTAAATATGATAATCAAACGGGTGACATCTCCACTCTGTACGGAACCCCTCTTAAACTAGTAGACAAATCCACTTACCTAGGAAGCAGCGTCGCATCAACCGAAAAGGACATCAACTCGAGGTTAACGAAAGTATGGACAGCTATCAAAAGGATTATATGGAAATCAGACCTAACCGATAAAATGAAACGCAGTTTCTTCCAGGCAGCGGTCGCATCGATACTGCTATATGGATGCACTTCATGGACTCTAACAAAACGGCTGGACGGCAAAAAACTAGACGGCAATTACACAAAAATGCTGCGAGCAATCTTGAACAAGTCCTGGCGGCAACACCCCACAAGACACCAACTGTACGGCCACCTGTCTCCTATCACGAAAACTATTCAAGTTAGACGAACCAGACATGCAGGACACTGCTGGAGAAGCAGGGACGAAATCATAAGTGATGAACTCTTATGGACCCCCACACATGACTGTGCAAAAGCAGGATGACCAGCACGAACATACATTCAGCAACTATGTGAGGATACGGGATGTTGTCCAGAAGACCTGTCTGAGGCGATGAACGAGAGGGAAAAGTGGCGAGAGAGGCGCAGGGATATCCGTGCTAGCAGCACGACATGATGATGATGATGACTTCTCTTAATGTTTAGTTGTGGTGACCGTCTTTTTAATTCTAATTTTTCACACTTTCTCTCTCTCTCTCTCTCTCTCTCTCTCTCTCACTCATTCTCTCTCACACACACACATGTTATATTTTGACCTTCGGCCCGAGCAAAACGCCATTCAAGGTGTTGCACCGAAAGAAAGTGACACATTCCAATGGCAGTTAGGAGAGGAAATCGCGTGGACGGAAATTGGCTAACAAAATGGGACGAGCTAAAAAAATCCCACGATACTCTCATAGACTGACGCACCGGAAGAGAGTGACCTCTGAACTGCATGACAGTTATTTCCACTTGATTACGATTAAACATTCGATTTAAAAGATCGAGTGGGCGATCGTGTGGGCTTTGAATTATTATATAACGCAGTCAAGACGGAAGACAAGAGCGAGTGCCAGTTGAGTTGAGTTGAAGATCGGACGGAGTTATTGACGAGATGTGGTAGGGAAAGCCACTTCAGGCCGAAGGGGCCTTTGGGCTCTGATGAGTTGAGGTCCGGAGAAGATGCTGATAAGATCCCGTAAAGAAAGCCATCACCCAGCAGAGTGGACCCCAGGGTTCCGGTTGAGCATCAGAAGAACGAGAAAGACACAACGTTGACCACCATAAGAGTGGAGGTCAAGATATTACAGTTTATGTTCGGTCTCCAACTCCCTCTCACACGCAAACTTTGAGTAACCCTTTTGTACCCTTACAAATAAAGTGAGAGGTAAATATTTTGTTAAAGAAATCTTCCTGCGTCGTTCATTACTGCGACTTTATCATTGCGTGCGTCTTTATTATTGTGTCGTTATGATGCTGTAGATGACGATATAACACACACACACACACGCATATATATATATATGTATACACACACACACACACACACACATATATATATATATATATATATATACATATATATATAGATGAATGGGTATAGGAAGTGAAAAAAACGCCTATCATTACAACATTGGGAATATTCGCAAGATTGAGAGAAAGCAAATATAATCGCCATTGAGATAGCCGTATGTCAGCGGAATGGAAACAGAACCAACTTAATGTTTGGTGAGGCCGGGTGTACCGTCACATACACGCACGCACGCACGCACACACACACACACACTCATATATATATATATATATGTGTGTGTGTGTGAGTGTGTGTGTATTTGGTTGTGTGTGTGTGTCTTTGATCAAAGTGTCCGTTGGTACTGATTTGAATACAAAGAATTTTTAGATTAAGATCCTGTTATTATGTATCGGCTCTTAATATTACGTCAACTGTACACTTTGAACTCTTTGAATCAAAATACACGTTGATCATGTCAACATCTAATAAACTATAGCATCGTCACATTCCCACCCCGAAAATAACAAACGAAGGTCGAAAAAATATGTACTTGGGCCGTACCATCAGAGTTTTCAGGACAAAAATTAAAAAGCCTTCATCCTCATTCGTGGTATCTCACACAGGAACAAAAAGGAAAAACTCAACTCCAAATTCGTGTTTGACATATTTAATCTAATATGCTGACAAGAAAAGCTACTTCACACACACAAACACACACACCATATTAGCTTATAAAATGGGATTTCCATATTACAAAACCGAAAAAACATTTAGACAATGTCAATAAGTGCATTAGTTAAGATTAGTTTCCTTAATTTCGCGATCTATATCCTCAAAATTTTCACACAAACAGTGTAATGAATATTTTCACCATAAAGGATGGAGAATAATATCAGAAAAGGCAAACATAATCGAATTTTCTGCTAAAACATAATGCTCAGTGAGGTGGTCATGAAATATCATGAACACAATAACATCGAATATTTCCATCTCATATGTCAATAGTATGAAAACCCGTGTTCATTTTCACTGAAGTAACAAAGCAAAGTAGCAACACTTATTTCTCGTTAAGATTTCCGCTAGGGAAGCTGAAATATGAAACCTTCACCTTCTGAAGGCTTTCAGAGAAATAAGGACTAAGTAGTGAGTTCAATTCCCGTTGAATACTCAATACACCGAGGAGTGCTTATCCAAACGGTTATCGTCTTAGGAAATGGGATCAGTGACCAGAGTTTAAATCCCGGACGAGACTGTTTGCATTTTACTTTCTGATAATTCTCTTGTGGAAATTATGAATCAGTATAACCTGCAATCGATTGGTAAATAGATGGACAGTCCTAGTTATTTAGTTTGAATGAAAACCAGTTTTATTCTACTAAATAATTGACTTTTTGTCACATTCTTACTGTGGCACAAACACACACACATGTATGTATGTATATATGTCGGATTCTTCCGTCAATTTCGATGTTTGGCTACCAAATAATTCGATTAAATTTGCGAACTCCTGGACTCAGTACCACGGTGATGGGCTAATAGTGGTTAAAGATTATGCTGGACCAGTTCCATTTTGGAAGGATAAGCAAAAAGCATACGATCAGTGTGCTAATGTGCTAATGATTGTTCCAAACGACCCTCCTTAGGTTTTGAAATATACAATATTCCTCCGTGTTTGCATCTACAACATGGGGACTTTAAGATCCTAGTCTGTCCTGTTATTTAAACATAATTGGAGAATAATGAAAAAGGATGTATGGATTTACTAAGGGCATTATCGATGATGAGTAAAATAATTGATTGACTAGATTTTTTATCTGGCATGTTGTGTAGAATTTGACTTCTTAAATCTTTTAAGTTAGTGAGCCGAGAACAGTGGAATTAATAGGGCCTGATTTTCCATCTTTAGTCCATATAATGACAGCACTATTGATCAAAGGTCTTTAATATATATGAAATGAATAAAGTTATGAGTGTACACGAGAAAAAAAAAAAACACTTTTCATTTGTTATTCATCTTAGAGTGGAGAATAGACAGCCCGTAATGTGAATGAAACAACATTGGAACAACTTTGATCATATAGCAACAAGAACCGATGAGAGCTTGAAGTTGATGGCTATTCTATGAGATGCCTATTTATATTGCATATGTTTTTTTTTATTGTTCATAACAACCAATTTCACTTCAGAATATCTATTCATTAATTATTCGTATTAAAAAGGAAATATCTAATGCAATAAATGAATGAAGCAACAATGATGGGCTATTTAATAAAAAAACACTGATTATAATTCGATATTGTTTTTGTTCGTGCGTTTCCACGCCGAGTCTAACATATGGCTTTTTATTAGAGTCTGGATGACAACAGTTTTTCACGAGTTTCAGTGTTCAATCTAATCTTAACAGTTTTGTAGTTTGAATGGCATTGTCTTTTCCACTGATTTTCAGTTATCCTTGTCTCTTTTCCAGACATTTGGAGACAGTTAAAAGGGTTTCAACAACAACGGGTATCAGCATCACTTTTAACTTTCACAATTCTTTTCAATTCTCTGGTAAGATCTAGGTATTTGTTATATTTTCGTTTTCATTCAATTTTAATCGGTAATCTGCTGAAAGAGCGTAATCCACAAGGTTGCGTGTCCTTTTTTCTTGCGAATTAGCTCTTGTTCACATATTTTTGTTCGGATTTGGTGACTAGTTATGACAAAAAAGAAAGAACAGAAACACTGATAACTTTTTAAAATGTTGGTGATACATTAACTCGACTAAGATTATTCTATGCCAAGAGGTTAGGGAAACAAATTCAATGTTAGTTTATATTTATATTTGTATAGTTGTTTCTTAAATTTATTTTTTTTGGCACTCAAGCCTGTCAAATATGAACAATTTTAAGTAGATCCTTTTGATCCATGGATTGAACCCTAATAGTTTCTACCACTCTGATTCAGAGTGTACCTGGTAGTAGTGGAAATGAAGGATATTCCCCTCTCCCATTAATAACAGAACTAGAGCCTCAACATCGAGTGCAATTTAATGTCCAACTCTTCTGCTGAGGATAAGGTCTCTATATTCTATGCTCCGCCGAAAGGGCGAAGAAATATAGAACTATGTCTGTCTGTCTCTCTCTCTCTCTCTCTCTCTCTCTCTTTCTCTGTCTTTATATATATATATATATATATATATATATATATATATATATATATATATATATATTGTGTGTGTGTCTGCATGTGTCTGTGTGGTATGATTGTTCTCGGTTTGGAAATTTTATTCAGTAAGCTGACTTTAAATTCAGCCTCAGCAACTTCACTTCATTTTACCCAAAAGCCTGATAGAAAGATATGAGTCTATTTCTTCCCACCCAACTACAACAGTCAAAATTATCGGCACATTTTTCCTTCAAGGCTTTTCAATAAGTGAAGTTACGAAAACATTTTTTGTTCGGACCCTTCAAACTTGGCTAAAGTAACCCACAATATCACTGGTGTTGATAAAAAAGTTGATTGCATTTTGGCTATAACTAGTATATATCTGCAATGGATAGATTAAAAATTAGATCACGGAATCCTATTCAAAGGCTTGTAAAAAGCATTTTGATTTTTAATTGCTCGACCGCCAATTCCTCAAACACTGGAATTTTTTTATTATCAAATCATCCATATCGGTCAGGTTTATGAACAGAGTTTCATGAGCAGTCTTTATTTCATAAACATACAGCCTTGCAGTAACAGCCTTCTTTTAAAACTTATGGAGAAGGATTTAATATGACCATTGTTGTCCTATTGTGGCTTTGCTCAAAACTACATTTGGCCTTGAACAGAATATTTCGGACAATAAAAGAACTGATGGAGATCCTGAAGACTAAACTGAGGGGGATTTATAAAAAAAAGACCTTGAAAACCTTTTTAAAACGGCAATGAGTGCTAGGATAGATATGCGAGTCTCTAAATTACACACTAGACTTATTAAGTTTTTGTATAGTAATTACCACGGAGGCCTTCAAAAATGAAATATGTACAATATTAAGATTGGCACAACTATATATGATGTATGAAAATTTAAATCAATTTTCAAGAAAATCAGTGGGATCCGAAATATATAATCATTATCATTATATATTATCTGTAAATAACAATGGTGTATTTTCGAAAAAAAAGTGTTAAGATTTATTATACTAAATCTTTCTTTGAAAGTGATTACATATCGTATTGTATGAGAAAACAGAGAAGAAAATGGCTCCAAATCGAAAAGATTAATTAATAAAAGAAAGAAACTTGTCAATATTTTAATACTACCCACCTCTAAATCTACAAGAAAGTTACGTATAAATAAGGTAAAAATTAAAAACACCTAGGAATGTAGTTTTAAAACAAAAAGAAGGGACGATTTGACAGGTTTTTCCGCGTAATCTTAGATCTTTTCCGCATAATCTTACATCTTTGAAATGTATATATATATATATATATATATATATATTAGGGTAGGTCGATTTTGGAACTGTAAAAAGAATAATGCGGCGAAAGTTGCAAAATAACATCAGAAATTGCCCCACGAAATATTTTTTTCCAAAATTTTGTATTTTTTTTTGCAAAATCGCTTTTAAAGACATAATATTTTGTGATTTTAGTCGTGATATCGGTGACGCTGGAAACCTGTATCCATAAAATTAAAACTGAGACTAAAGGAAAATTAAATAATAAAATTTATTAAATAATTGATATTTTTAAGTTTATTATCCATTTTCATATCATATTTAATTAAATGACCAAAAACAAAAATAAAATATATTAAAATATTAAAAAAGTAAAAAGTCGGTTTACGAGTTAATTTTGGTACTAAACAGTACAATACTGTTGTTTGGTAAGTAAACATTATTACTTTTTTTTAATGAATTTCGAAATTTATTTACAATTTTTTAAAAACATCTTCGTGTATTTTCACACAATATATATATATATATATATATATATATATATATATATATATATATATATATATATATATATATATATATTCTTGTTACAGATATATTGATTAAAAATGGCAGGGAAAAACACTGGAGTTTCCACTCGATGTAAAGTTGCAATTAAATTTTCAGGTTTACCATCACCATTGGATAAAACTGAGCCACAAACTTGCTGACAAATAATTAAATACAGCTATTTTTAATGAACACTTATCCCCACCTTTCTTGTTTCGGTATTTCTAAATTAATAGCAAAGGACGTGATAGATATTTGGAAGGCTGTCAACCCTCGTTTGCCTTTGTTAAAGGAAATTAATGTTGTCAACAAGGTGAAAATTCTATGCTTTCAGAAGGCAAAGCAAATAAGTAGGAAACATCTACCTGCTGCCCAAACAAAATTCTGGAAGGAAAAGTTGGATACATTTTTTGATATATCATCATGTTCGTGCAACGTGCCAATTTTAAGTTGTGACAATATTAATGTCAAATGCACCAAAGAAAATTGCCAGACTAAGCACATCATCTGCACTTGTCCTCTGACAAAAAAAGCCAAAAGAATGTATGAGGATATTCCCACCAATAGCTTCAACATTATATGTTCAGGGTGATTCTTCCCATTCTTACTCATCTTCTCCAAGTGACGAAACAGAGGATTATGAACAGCTAGATAGTCCTCTCCAAGTGCCTTATAACCTCACAAACTTCCAAGGTATGCTCTTGAGTTAGATAGGGGTGATATATTTTCTAATCTTGGAGCCAGCCTTGCCCATGCCTTGCTCTTGGATTTGAGGGCTATTGGCTTTTTAATCCCTAATATAGATATAAAGAATATCTATATGGATAAATGTAAAATAGAGCAAAGGCTAAAGTGAAAACAAATGCCTATGAAAAGCATAATTAAAATATGGAGAATCTTCTTTGTATAGGAGTTGATGGGAGGAATAAGACAGACTACACTACAAGGAATCAGTGGAGGAAAATGAAAGTAAAATTCTGAAAAAGCCAAAGGACCTAATGCCACTTGACAATCACAAAAGAGACACCAAATGAGAGTATATATTTGACTCACAGGGTTCTTCCTGGTATTGGTGCAACTGGTACACTATTAAGGCTGTCCTTGTTGACAACACGAATGCAAATACAGGCTGTGAAGGTGGAGTTGTTACACTTTTAGAAAAAAAAATGAAAAGAAATCTTCACACATTTGGTTGCTCCTTACATCAAAATGAACTTCCATTTAGAGCTCTATTCAAACATTTAGATGGCACCAGAAAAAGCCACACTACATTCACTAGTCCATTGGATAAATTATGTGCAAATGATTGCCATACTTTACCCCAAAAATCTTTTTCAGCTGTTGAGAATCCCCTGGAGTTTCATTTTGGAATGAAAGATATGGATAGCCTTAGTAGTGACCAAAGACTACTCTATGAATATACAGTTGGTATTTCTAGAGGTAAGGTGGACCCTAGATTTGCATCGTGGAAAATTGGTCCATTAAACCAGGCAAGGTGGTTAACTTTGGCCATCAGGCTCATCTGCCTATGGACTCGTGGGGCATATCCACAGAATCTCTCGACCAAACTATATAGTTTGATAAATTTTATTGTGAATGTTTATGCTATTTGTTGGTTTGATATAAAAAAAGTAACAAGTTCCATCACCAGCAAATTTATATTTACAATATGATTGACAGGATACGAAAGAAACCAATTGAGGTTCAAAGGATAACATTAAAAATATCTCCAGTATAATGTCTTGGCATTACTTCTGGAGAATGTTTTATTTTCAATGGTGAAATTTGATGAACCTGAAGTGAGAGAAGAGGGTATAAAAAGAATTTGGGCCATTAGGTACGTTTATATTTATTCATTCAAAACTGGTTGAAGTACTTGTGCCAATTTATTGAAACATTTTAAAGATTACATCTGATTTCACCAAATATTATTAAAGCAGAACAAATTGCATTTAAAAATTAAACTCAAATTATTTTTTATATTCTTTCAGAAGAGGGAAGCCAGTCAAGAAAAGGTTTTAAAAGATCCCAATGATCAACTTTAAAGCTGTGCACTGGACTGATTTATTTGATTTGTCAGTAAATGGAGTCTGTGAGCCACCACTCACACTAGACTTTTCTGACGATGAATTACAGAATTCATTGTTAACTGGTGAAAAGATTAACTTGCCAGATTTCCCTTCACATTCCCAAGGTGTAGAACGGGTAGTTAAGTTAGTAACGGAGGCTTCTCAATCCGTGTATGGCTTTGAAGCAAGGCACCAGCACATACTTGCGAAAGTTTTGTGCCAACAATTGAGACCAGCATTTTCCTCTAAGGGCTCATATATGGAACTATTTGATTCCATATATTAAAAATTATTAAACAATTATTTGTTTTTCCATATTTGTTTATTTGTTGTATTTCAATTCATATCAGGAAAAAGCTTTTTTCAATATATTCGAATATTACTGCTTGAATAATAGCATTTTAGATTCGACACAGGTAAAGCAGGATGGGGTAGGGGTTCAATTTTCAATTTGAAGTTTTTTTATAATTTATTCATTATATTTCTATAAAATAAGATAAGATTTCCCAATTTAAATACTGAAATTGTTTGATTTTTACATCATTATATAAGCCTAATCTGGCAAAATTGAGGACTTTTCAGTACGTGTTTATTCAATATTTTTCATGCCAAATTAGCAAAAAAGCGTTGAAGATTCAGATCTAATTTTTGATATGAGTATTTAATAGGTATATACACAACTTTAAGTGCATTATTCTTTTTGATATTTAAAAAAAAGTGAAAAATCAACCTACCCTAATATATATATATATATAGGGTGCTTTGAATAATTTTCCATACCTTTTTATACGGGCATTTAAAGTTGCCGTAGACACTTGAAAATTCAGTATGTTATTGCTATACATCTTATGAGATGACTGACGAAGTTTTATGATTTCCAGTTCAAATAAACTGCAACAGCAGGAATTTGAATGCACCCTACTAAAGCCTGATTGTAACAGGTAGTAAATTTTAAAAATGCAATCTGAACGTGAGGAAGAACTATTTGCAATAAAATTATGTTTTAAACTTGGAAAAATGCCACAGAAACGTATAGAATGCTTCAGACTGCTTTTGGAGCATCTTGCATGAATCGAGCATCAATTTATGAGTGGCATAAGAGATTGAAGGAAGCCAAGGAGTTTGTGAGGGATGATGTGAGGTGTGGGAGGAGTAAGGAAGTCAATAGACCAGAATTGATTGGCCAAAGGGTTAGGGTTAGAGATACTATGTTGTGGTTTTAAGGGAATTCAGGAAGGGATTCCGTCGGAAGAGGCCAGCAATCTTAAAATCGAGTCAGTGGCATTTCCACCAGGACAATGCACCAGTTCACAAATCGTGATAAGGTGAGTAGGAGATTTTCGACTCGCGATTTAAGTTAATCTTATATATATATATATATATATATATATATATATATATATATATATAAGAGGAATATCATATAAGTTTATGTGAGTGTTTGATGTATGGCTATTGTTACATATCGTTTTCTTTCCAGGTTTATATGACAAAACTCACATACAGAGCATATATAGTGCAATTAGAAGGAAACTCAAATCTGATGAAATTGCCATGATAAGTTTATTTTGCCGGAGAATATCATTATACTCGCCATCTCATCAGACGACTATACATGTTGAACTTGAGGTTGAAAAACAGCAAATGGGGATTTTACTGTCTATATATGTATGAAGAAGAAAAAAGGAAAGACCAATATAAATTCTAACTTTTCTGTCGAGGGCAAAACAAAAGATGTTAGAAATACGTTTTTTTTTTCCTTTCACTTTTACAAGAAAAAGTTTTATTCAGAGAACTGAAACACATTTTTAAATGTAAAATACATTTAAATATTTGAATAACTTGGTCATTTATTGTAGGAATTTAAAAATGCATTCCTACATATGTTCAAATGAATTTCTGGACACATTAAGTATTGAAAAGAGACTAAGCGCCATTTTCTTGAGAGGCTATTTAATGAAAATATCAATCTATGAGACAGCTTCTTGACACGGCTCATAGCAATTGCAAAGTATTTTATAAGCTCACGCGTCGAATTTTATCTTTATCAATTATTTTGGCCTGCTAGTGACAAGATATAAAATCGGTTTTTCTGTGGATGAGTCAAAGTTGAGAGGGAATTAAATTCATGGCTGTCATGCGGTTACAAAAGAGAAGTGAAGACAAAGAACGGGAAGAAAAATATGGACTCAGAATAAAAAATATTTCAGATCAGTAAGGTTTTCCTACACGATATGTGAACTTCTAACCTGTGAGAAAAGAAAGAACTTCAATTTTTTCTAAAGTTCTGACACACAATAAGTTTTTGCTTCATAAAACGCGTGGTATGAATTATCTTTAAAGTTGTAAAGCAAAATGAATTCCATTACTGGTTGAGTTGAAATATGAGAGGCGTTTTCCACTTAACTACAGCTGCATACACTACATGAGAGGAATTCTGTTACTTAATGAAGCCAGCTTATTTTGGGAGTTCAGAAAAAAAAATCAGATATTTTCTTATAAGTTGCAAATAATCCCGACGTAAAATCTTGCAAATAGTTGAAGGTAATAATAAATGCGCGTGCGCGCGCGCACACACACACACACACACACACACACACACATATATATATATAGTGACAAGCATAAGTATTGGATACATGTTATTTTCTGTTATAACTCTAGTCTATGATCGCCATTTGGCCTGATATTTGGTCAGTAATATCTTGTAAAGTTGTTATAACTGTATGTGGAAGGAAAATTAAAAACTCATGGTTGAATCCATTTTTTTATCAAAGTTCAAAATTACCTTATGCAAAAGTGTTGGATACATCAATTTAATATTTTGTTGGGTAGCCTCTGTTTTGTTTCACTGCTTTCAGTTGCTTTCTATAGTTGGCCACAAGTTTTCAAAACTGATCCAGCATTATTTTACCCTATTCTTCCTTGCATAATTCCTCTAATTGCTTAATAAGTCAGTCTCCTGACTCGAATCCAATTGAGAGTATGAATACCATTATTTCTAAACCATTCCTTTGTAAGTTTTGCGATATGCTTTAGATCATTGTCGTGTGGAAGCACGAAATTCCGACCTTGTCCTAAGGAAGTTGCAGATTTCTGAAGGTCCTTCTCGAGAATCTATCTGTACATGCTATCATTATTCTACCATGGATAACTTGTAACTCACCAGTGCCCTTGGATGAAAAACATCCCCATATCATAATGAAACCACCCCCAAATTTAACTGTGGGGATGGTATTCTGCTTCTTGAAGGCAGTGCCATTTTTTCGCCAAACACTTGTCGCTGTGTTCCTTCCGAATAGTTCAACTTTCGTTTCATTCGACAAGATTCCATTTTCCCAAAACTACATATTTTTCATTTCATAAGTTTCGATTAGCTTCAATCTGTCTTTGACATGTTTGATTTTCAGTAAAGGTACTTTTCTTGGTGATCTTGAAGAAGCCTGTACGATACAGAGCTCCGCTAATGGTTTCCTAACTTACATTAATTCCAGCACCCTCAAGATCAGTTTTAATTTCAGAACGAGTGATGAAGGTGTTTATTTGCAGATTTCTGCTGATCCACCTTGAAGCACGCTCATTTATTTTTCTCGGTCTTCCATTTCGTGGAAGGTTTGCAGTACCGTCGCAATACTTCTTAAACTTTCTGATGATATTTCCTACTGCACTTAGTGCTAGATTCATTTCTTTGATTAGTAGCGCTATCTTGTAAAAATTTATGTGCTTCTCTGATTGATCAGAGATAAAATTCCAATACTATTGAAAATTTGAATATTTAAAGTCTTTTAAAATACAAATTTTCGATTGGAACTTTGTAAAAAGTGTCATGTATCCAATACTTTTGCATAGGGTAATTTTTAACTTTGATTAAAAAAAAAAGGATTCAACCATGAGTTTTTAATTTTCCTTCCATATACAACTAAAACAACTTTATGAGATATTACTTACCAAATATCATGCAAAATGGCAAACATAAGTATTACTATACCAATGTTACTGTGCCCAATCAACCCTACTATTACTTCATAGCTTTCCCAAGAGTCTTAGCGTTATGGGAAATGCTAACATTTTCCTCTCTATGTGTTTCATACGATAAGCATTAGAATATGATTACCTTTATATTTAAAGATACTAGGGACACTGCATTCTAATAAGAAACCACCTTGAAATGATATTTTATGTATTTTTTAGAGTAAAAGATAAAATTTCATTTTATAAACTGTTTTTATTTTTATTTGACAAAAATAAGCCCTAAACTACCAAAATCTTTTTTGAAAAAAAAATTATTTTGTTTTCGTAAAGAAAGTTCATACCTGCTGTAATTTGTCTTTTTTATAGAAATGGAATTATTTCCCCCAAAAATATACGATAGAAAGCAAATGGCAGATCATCTTAAGCATTCTTCAAGCGTTATCTCTCTCTCTCTCTCTCTCTCTCTCTCTCTCTCTCTCTCTCTCTCTCTCTCTCTCTCTCTCTCTTACACACACACACACACACTTTGAACACTCCTGTACAGTTCAGCCCAGATTAATTCAAAGGGAAAGTGAACAGGTAATTGTGGACGCCTCATCTGAATTTCTAGACATTTTTGACTCACAGTAGTACAGACATAATTTAGAAGAATGTTGGTGAAAGATGACTTTTTCCAAGCATGCGTAAACCAGATGGTATTGCCAGTCTTTGTAAAAAAGAAAGCTTTTTTTTTTTCATTATTCTTTTGAGCTGAATCAAATTTCAAGCCCAATCTCTTTAAAAATACCACCAATCATAACTTTTAGAAGTCCTCATTCATCATTCAGTCTTTCTTCAGGTTATCCTATCTCTCGTATACACCCTCTCTATAAGTTAATACCTTAAATTTAGACCCATTTGTCCAAAATGAATTTCACTATTCTTTCCCTACCAGCTCTTATGCTTTTTTGCCCACAGACGTGTTACCTGCTCATTCATCATTCGTTATAGGGGTTATTTGACGCGTATTTTCTCCTCGAGTTCCGTTGATTTAAGTCAAATTTTCTTTACTGAACTAACATTGGTTACTGTCAAGCGGAATTAAGTTAAGCTCACAATGTATTTTACCCTTTGTAACCAAATATTTTTTTTTTTTGTCAGTTGTGTGGTCACTTTTTATGCTTAAGTACTTTTTTGTGAATATTTTTGCTTGTTTTTATCTGCCTTTGTCATGAATATTGAGCCTCAAGAAAGAAAGTTTACCTATCTTGACTATTTCTCAATGTGTGTATTTTTCATAGAATTTTGATTCGTATACACGCTTCTATGCTTATCTTCCCTGATTTTGCAATTCCAAGCAATTTCTTTCTTGATTAAACAAAAAAAAAAAAAAAAAAAAAAAAAAAAAAACTATGAAAATATTTTCTTTAATGTTTAACGTTTTTCCAGCTGAAGAGATTTTGGTCAAATTGAATTTTCCTTGCAAGTAGAAACGCAAAGTACCTGTCAAAACTTACGAGCAAATTTTGGTAATCCATTAAAATATTTTTTAATAGGAGGATTGTGAATGTGACAAAAATCCAAACGAAAGACTGACAAATTAAATAAAACATTGGCGTTTTACCTTTTACTTAAAAAATACAAAAACAGTCTCATTTCAATATGTTTTTAAAAAATACTGGGTGTTCCCAAAATTTTTGCCTGTTGAGTGCTTGAATATGTGTGTTTGTATGTGTGTGTATGTATATATATAATTGAAATCACATCCGTATATGTAAGTTGGTAATGTTGGCGACCGTTGACGAGGGCGACAAGAAGGCTCCCTTTTCAATAGCTGCTACGCCGAGGTGTAGGGGAGGGCGATACTCCTTTCTCTGGATTGCTCCATTTTACCCTCGATACGTACCTTATATTGCTGAGTGTTAAGCCAGGAGGTATCAAGTACCATTTTAAAGGTTTTTGGTTTGACGCGACCTAGAATTGAGCCCAGGTGTCCGGGACCATTGACGAACACTCTACTGATATTCAGATACTCCATCTCCGAAACGTTAAAAATATTGCCATCACAGACAATAGAAAGGAAAATTATACATGCATAATGTTAATGACCATAATCTTATCTGCAAAGCAGTGGAAATGTGCAAATGCGATTGACTCACGACGAGTCTAGGTTTAACGCTGATGAAACAAACTGTGGAAAATATGAGTAAATCATATTTTCACTGTTTATTTATCTGTTGGCGGATGCATGGTATTTTAAAAGATTTTTAAAAGTTAGGTAAAATATATTAAAGACGCGAAGGATTAAAGACGAATGATTTAAAGTTTCAGTAACACCCAACAATGGGCTGCTGAGCACGTACAAATGAAAGAATAAAGCTAAATATCATCTATTTAACAAATTACACAACACATTCCTATATTTGATAGGTTCATATCGAAAATGACACATCGAAAAAGAATATATGCATTTTTTGAAGACGATGTGTTTGTTTCATCTTTCATCAACATGATTAAGTAACAAGTGCCACTTGTCTGCGATTCTTATTAATCTCTCAGTTTCAATTACTGTGGTTAGGGGGACATCAACATTCATGCGTTATTTAATGTCATATATAATATATATATATATATATATATATATATATATATATATATATATATATATATATATATATAGAGTATTATTTTGTCCCGTTAAACCTGAGTTGAGAGGAATTTCATCAGGACATGAAAACTATTCAAAAGTGAATATTTAAATTTTCCTGGTAAAGAGCTCAATGTAACAGACATTACAGAGCAATAATTTCATTAAGAAAAAACAACAAACCAGTCACATTAGGATCATAAATTTATTTCCATCCTGTTATGTGTTTTTAAAAAAATCAAAAAACACGAAAAAGAAATTAACAGGAATGCTTCAGATCTTATGGATAAAATAAATCAGGATAGACACAGGAAAGAAGGTGGCGGGGATAGAAGAGGGGTGAAGAGTTATCTCCTCATTCAGCCCATTTCCGTTTTTTTTATTTTATTGTCGGTTAGAATTATAGTAAATTAACTTTTTTAAATTCAAAAAAAACTCTAATTATTTTTCAACTACAGATTTAATACTAAATTAGAAAAAAAACTTTATTCAATAACTTTACGTAACGATACAATAAGAATTATATTAAATTAATTTCAGGATTTCATTAAATTTAACTTTTTTTTAAATTAAATTTATTTAGAACCTGTTAATCAGTTACACTTTTAATGATTAATACGTATATATGATATGTTTTTTTTCACATTTTCTATCTAACATTTTATTTTATTTTTATTCATTTACCTTAATTCTCAATTTAATCCTATGTTGATTTTTTAAAATTATTTTTGTTAATTATCTATTGTTTAAATTTAGCCCTATGTCTACACCTAGCCATTAATTCACATCTCTTATTCAATAATTTTTCCAGCTCTGGATAAAGTAAAATGTGCATCTTTTCTTCTAAACACAGTTTACATCTCCTATCGAAACATTTTGGAGTATTTGATCGTTTTAATATGGACCATTGAATCCCGGGGGTTAAACCTTTATTTTTCAAACCCCAAAATGCTTACATAGAGCAGTTTGATGCTTCAGATGTTCATGGGAGAAATAATATTTGTGATTAACGTATCTAATTTTCCATTTCGTGGAGGAGATTCCAATATAAGTTTTTTCTATCATTTATATTCTCTTTTGGGTAAATAATTCCTTGATATACTATATTATTTAAGTTACATAATCCATTCATAGGACAATCATTTCGAGTTTTACAATTCCATTCGTTTTGTTAACTATTATTATTATTATTATTATTATTATTATTATTATTATTATTTGTTCGGTTCTGAAATTCCTTAATTATCCCTATATTATGATTATTGATTATTTGAAAAATATTTTTCGTGCAGGAGTAACTAATTTTTAACTATCTTCTATTAAATATTTTATGTAGAATATAATCATGTTTAAAGTGCTTATCTATCCGTTTCAAAAAAATATTTACCAACATTTATACTAGCTAGTCTACAAAAAGGGGGTTAAACCATATAATTTTTTTTTCTATTTTCATGATCATACTTATTTTTTTCTTTATTAATATCATTAGGTATATCTTCTTCTAGATACCTAAACTCTCCCTTAAAACCGCTATTTTTAAGGGCATCTATATATATCTTACTACTCTCTTTGAAAAATTTCTCATTTGATGATAGTTTATATATTCTTAAATTTACTGCTTTAGGACTTGTTTAATTAGGGTCTTTGGTTGATTAGAATTAACATTAATAGATAAATACTAAATAGATCAAAACTAGAATACCAGTAGGTAAAAACCTGGTATATATATATATATATATATATATATATATATATATATATATATATATATATATATATATATATATATATACATACCAAGGTTTTACCTTACTGCTATTCTAGTTTTTCTCTACTTAGTGTATTAAGCACTTTTATGTATTAGCTAAGAACTTCATGCT
>CAUZXS010005758.1:150000-152207 GCA_963585895.1 Sepioteuthis lessoniana | reverse complement strand
ATTAAATAATTAATGGTGGTTGATATGCCATAAAACCAAACCAATTCTAGTTTCGAATGACTATCGCCCTCCTCAACTTTTATTGCATGAACTCTGGTTGATTTTTTTTTTTTTTTTTTTGGCCCCGAATTGTTTAGCGTTCATTAAACGGAGTTTAATGTTTCAAATCAATAAATTTTAAACAGCAGAACAAAGTATAACAATTCTTTGATAAACTGTTTAGAAAATGACGTCGAGATGAAGACCCCAAATAATCAGCAGACAAGTCTGAAAGTACAACTGGAAGAGATAAATCAAAAGATATTGGCGAAAAAAGACCCTGACCATATCCGTGAAGAACTGAAATACAGACAGGAAATACAGAAAATATGACAGAACAGCTCATGATCTCCCACCACTTGTCCCTGGGCAAGATGTACGTATGTTGGATAACCAAACTGGTAAATGGAAACCAGCAACAATCACAAGTAGATGTGCAGAACCCAGATCATACATCATTCAACTCCCAGATGGATCATCAAAAAGACGAAACAGAATCCAAATAAGAGCAGCAGAAACATCCAGCCATAAACGGGGTCATTTTAATGACCACATCACTTCATTGCAAAAAGGACTCACAAATACAAACAACATCTCACATCAGAGAACTATAAAACAGCCAACATGCAACACAACAAGGAGTGGCCGTGAAATACACAGGCCAAAATGATATAAAACAAATAAACAAGGAATATAGCAACATCCTTCTTTTCCATTTTTAAGGGGGATGTAGTAATAACACTGACTATTTCTCTACGCGCAAGATTACAACCCCTTGGCGTAGGAATACATACACACACCCTTCTGATTTAGAATAAATATGCCTTAACTAAAGCACGCATGCCTTATGTTGTCCTTAAGCCTACTAAGCCTAATAATGAATACTAACACCCACAACAACAATATATTACATTACAAGAAGAGACCAAAAGGAAAACCATTTATCTCTGTCCGTAAAATATTTTCCCTGGAAGATGCCTCTCGAGATTTTCACCTCTGTTAAAGATTTTCCTCCTGCTGTTTATGCTACTTTCCTATTTTTCGTAGATTTCGTAATATAATTTAGTCGGATATTTTGTACATTTCCAGACATTTTATTATCCAAGTTTGCGGGGTCAAATGATAGGCCTTTTTCTAATCAATCCATGCGATCAGTTTTTTCCTCATTATCGGTAGACACGTTTTCGTTGTATAGTTGATGGGGATGGTTCCTTTGGTGTGTGTATGGGGGGGTCTTTCTGGATCAGGGTGGTTTGCTTCTTCGAGGTATTTACTCAGTTGTGAAGCCTGTCATGGATGAGCGTAAATTTTTTAAAACCAGAATCCATGTGTGCTACCATGACCTGGCGTTTTCCATTTCTGTACTTTCTTGAGTATAATTCTAAGCGAGTCCAGGTGTATGTCTGCTTCAGGGCTTTCTTCGAGACGTAGTAATTCTTTTTTTATGTCATTTATTCATTCAGCCTTTCTCTTATATTCTTTCTGCTGCCACATTTTACTTGAAAATTGTTTCGTTTCCTTTGCATTTTGTTGTTAATTTGCCATCGTGCATTTTGTCCGATTTGTAGGTAGAATTTTCTTTCGTTATTTTATTTGAATTGCTTGATCTCCTCCCGGTATCTTTTGAGCTTCCCTTCTTTCGCCAATATCTTTTGAGCCTCCCTTCTTTCGCCAATATTTTTGAGCCTCCCTTCCTTCGCCAATATTTTTGAGCCTCCCTTCCTTCGCCAATATCTTTTGAGCCTCCCTTCCTGCGCCAATATTTTTGAGCCTCCCTTCTTTCTCCAATATCTTTTGGGCCTCCCTTCTTTCGCCAATATCTTTTGACCCTCCCTTCTTTCGCCAATATCTTTTGAGCCTCCCTTCTTGCGCCAATATTTTTGAGCCTCCCTTCCTTCGCCAATATCTTTTGAGCCTCCCTTCCTTCGCCAATATTTTTGAGCCTCCCTTCCTTCGCCAATATTTTTGAGCCTCCCTTCCTTCGCCAATATTTTTGAGCCTCCCTTCCTTCGCCAATATCTTTTGAGCCTCCCTTCCTGCGCCAATATTTTTGAGCCTCCCTTCTTTCTCCAATATCTTTGGGCCTCCCTTCTTTCGCCAATATCTTTTGAGCCTCCCTTCTTGCGCCAATATCTTTTGAGCTTCCCTTCTTGCGCCAATATTTTTGA
>CAUZXS010005758.1:0-142500 GCA_963585895.1 Sepioteuthis lessoniana | reverse complement strand
TGGGTGATAGTAAATGTAACAAAATTGGCATCAGTAAGTCCAGAGAACACCCTTAGTGCTAGACCAGTTGTCTGAAGAAAGATTTGATTTATGACCCCTTGTTTCGAGTTGAGAGATTCCTAAAAGAAATTTCACTTGGCCTCGGGACTCCAGACAAGTAATATAGTGAAGGAAGATACGAGGGGCCTTTGATGAAAATAACCTTGACGATTAAATATATATCCACAAGATTATAAACTCATTACAGGACTTTGTAAGGAACCGTATTTACTAGATGCAAAACCTTTTAAAATATTCTTTTAGATATAAAATTTCTTACAAGAAGAGACCAAAAGGAAAACCATTTATCTCTGTCCGTAAAATATCCTTATTGTAAACGTACTATTCATAACCCCTTGTTTCACATAAAATTCATATATGTGTATAGACCTACCAATTCTTGTTATTGTTGTTTGTTCCCTTTTTTATGTGTTTAAATTTGTTATTTTGCTTGTCTGTCAAAAGCCTAATAATTTGTATTATTTTGTTTTATGTTCTTTTCTACTTTCGTTAATACTTATTTTGTTGTATTAGAACAACTGTTAGCGACGACTATATCTCTAACCCTGTTTATTATTGAAGTAATTCTAGTTTAGAGCAAAACCGTTCGCTACAAACTTACTTGAAAATAACTTATTTTTGTTTTAAGCTCTGGATCTGTGATTTCTCCTTTTAACGAAACAGTATGTAACAAAAAATGTACGTCGTAAAAAATTGGTTACATTAAAAACCAAATCCCTCTATTGAAAAAAAAAAAAATGTTGTTTATGTTAGATGATAAAGATATCGGACTTCAGAAATTTAGATTTGTTATTCTTAATAATTTTAAAATAGTAACTTGTAAAAAATTCATCAAAAGTTTCTTTTTTTTTTTAAGAATGACATTAAAAAAAATCATTCCAATTTTATCGATAAAATTTTAACCTTGAAATTGAAAGGAAAACTTGTAAAATTTCCCCCCTTTTCTCCGACTTGAACTGATTTGAGACCCTTCAAATTCATCGCAATTTTTTTTTCAAAAAGAAAAAATTTCTACATTTTATAAAGGGATTCACTTTTACTTTTTAATTCAATGTAGAACGATCAGCCATTTCTGGAGCAAATATTTTTTAAAAAAGCCCCCACCACTGGGAGTAATTTTTTTTTACTTGTCTTTTACAACGCTAACTGTTATGGTACAAGGTCAGTAGTATAGAGCACTCAGTGAGATCAGGATTCACTGCTGGACAGTTAGCTTAGCTCATTAACTCTTCATTAGACCAAGTGATAAAATCCCACACCTTTGTCCCACTATGATTATTTTCTAAGCTAAGTTTAGTTCGTTTAAGAATTTAACTCGATTAAAACACATTTTCCATAAATTTGATATTCACAATTCCATAACAGCTACATATCTTGTTATCTGATTGCGATAAAAATTTCTTTCTATGTATTATTCAGGTTTTAAATCAAAAGCGATTATATCAAATTGTCTGTCTGTTAAGATATTAATGAATCCGACTTTGAAAATAGTGCACCCCTGCGAAAACAAAAAATGCCAGCCAAAAAGTTGGATGAAAGTCCACATAATAAGTTTTTTAACGTAATTTTTCCGACAATAATGATAAAATTTTGGCTAGTTACCAATGAATTGTTTAGACTTCGTTAAAAAAAAAAAGGGATGGGTATATTTGTCTGTTTTTGATTTCTTTTTACCCCCACAATAAAGTAGGGCTTGAAAAATTTGTCAATAGACTCTTGAAATTGCTATATTGACCAATTTGATTTCTAATTTTACTAAGGAAACCATGTTAATATATATTTCTCAAGCTATACCAGTGTACAGGTCTTGTTGATAACTATTATAACAATTATAAATTTTATGTAACTCTTTTCCTATAAATATTGACGAGATCTTAAATGAAGATGTATTATAACAAGATTCATATAAAAAATATATTGAAAATATTTTGCATAAGTAAAAGAAAATGATTTATATATATTGTTAGCGATAAAACAAGTTAACCTTCACCTTGATGTTACTTCCGTCGGAAATGACAATCGAGTAGCGAAGCTAAAATATTGACTCAAGTGTTTTGAAATACAAAGTTATTGGGTTCTTGTTTTGATAATTGTCTTATGTTAAATTTATTCGTTGACAAAGATTTTTTGGTACTTTTAAAAAAGCGAGGATCCTTCCTGAATATATTATGGAATGTTAACGAAAGCCGATATGCACTCGTTTAAAAACGAAATATACGGCCTTGATGAGTATAGAATATTTATTTGATTTTTAAAAATTCTTTTACGACTTTATTTATCTATTTTACTAACGTTGTAATATAATTCTGTTAAAAACATCAATGGTCTTATTTATTTGCAAAACGTGATTAAATGATGTTTATTTGCCAGATTTTTACGCGCTTTTAAAAAGAAAAGAACCGACTTCTGTGTTGTGGTTGAATTGTCTAAATAGTTATTTTTTAATAATATTACTAGAATCATTACGAGTAATCATTTTTATTTGAATTAAATGTATAGAAATTTCACTTGCATTCTTTGACAATATTGACAAAACTGGGATAAAGTATAATACCAAGTTTTATCATTCTGTTGATTTTAAAATAGTTTAAACAAATCGTTTTGAAAATAATAAAATATTTTCAGCCTAATGTAAATCATAACATTCTTCGATTTATTTTTATATCAATACTAAGTTAGGACTATTAGTTCATTTTAAACGAATGTGGATTGATTTTTGTCAACACCAGGCAAACATTTTTTGAGAGGTACACTTTTTTTTTTCACTTTTACACTTTACTGAAATAATTTGATGATGTATTTTAGTTTTACTAAGTGGCTGACGTTGTTTGTTTTTGTTTTTTTTTATGTGATTCCAATTTTGAAACAAAGACCATTAAGCTAATTCTGAAAAATAAAAGTAGACACAATAAAGTCACTGAATTCTGGAAAACAATCTAGATAATTAAAAATGTAAAAATAAAATAAAAATTGTGTACCATAAAATTACCTCAAATGAAGATTAACCCTTGCCCTGAGTTGTTCAATTTATTTGAGTTTCAAGTGAAGATTTAAGTGAAAATACGTTATTTCAAACAAGCTAAATTGACAAATAAATTACATTGACTTCTAAAATATATTCAGTTTTCATAATCTAAAAAAAAAAATCCAATGAAATGCATTTTCTTTTTACTGTGACCCAAAATAAAAAGTCTAAATACATGCAAAGAAGGCTATAAATTTATAGTTACAGGAAAAGTTAAACAACCTCATGTATATAGATAATATTAAGATATTTTCCAAGAATAAAAACAGACTAAAAACCTTTATAAAAACTATTAGAATCTATAGTCAATATATAGGAATGGAATTTGGGATTGAAACATGCCATGTTAATAAATTAAAAAAAAAATGGGGAGAAGAGAAGGAATTAGAATTGGCCAATCAGGAAAGCATGAGAACACTTGGAGAAAAGAAAAACTCCAAATATTTGGGTATATTAGATTGGTTTGGTTTCATGGCATATCAACCATTTTTGGTTATTTAATGCCAAATCCTGTTTATATATATCTAATATATATTTATTACTATTATTATATTGTTGCAGAGCCGATAAGCATGTTGACCCCGCAAATGAATTAAATTTAATACGTGTGCGTAAGTGACAGCCAAAGAATAATGAAGGAAGCAAAGGCGAGGTAACAAATATAACAAAAGTGACAATTTATTGTCAGATTTACAAACGTGTGTGTGTAAAGTCCGTGTATTTGGTCTTCAGCTAGAATGGTAATATTGATAGCTGGTATGGTTGAGTTGTAGATGTGCGCAGCTGGATGTTAGTTGCGCATAGCTGGCGTAGGTTGAGTTGTGGAATGCAGCTGGATGGTCGTAGCTGGAAGCTGAGGTCGGATGTGTCGTAGAATGCAGCTGGATGATCGTAGCTGGAAGCTGAGGTCGGTTGAGTCGTAGAATGCAGCTGGATGATCATAGCTGGAAGCTGAGGTCGGACGAGTCGTAGAATGCAGCTGGATGATCGTAGCTGGAGTCTGAGGTCAGTTGTAGTTGGTAAATCGATATCCCGGTTTGACAGTGCGTTGATTTGGTTGCCGGCCCGTACTGCAAGTCGTACGAGGGCTAGATGTTGCAATGCTAGGGCAGTCCGTAACAGCGAGTCGTACGTGGACTGCATGCTACATTGCAGGAGCGTTGAGGTCGAAATTGGTGTTGGCAGTTTAGTCATGTAGAGTCGGGCGAGCTGGGGACTAACACTGAGCTGTGACTTAGTACTACGGAGCAAGGGAACGGACGGAGTGAACGTGGTTAAGGTTTGCCAGACCTTAGTACCGACGAGATCGAGTGAACAAGTCGGAGAAGATAGGGCTTCGTCGTGCCCCCCCTAGCCGTACGGACGTATCGAGGCGATAGCTATGGCTGGGTCGCGCCAAAGCTGTGCAGACGTATCGGATGCTAGCTAAGGCTTTGCCGTGTCAAAGCCAGGCGGGCATATCGGACGGCAGCTATGGCCTGTGTTGCACCAAAGCTGTACGGACGTATCAGACGATAGCTAAGGCTTTGCCGTGTCAAAGCCGTCCGGACGGTAGCTAAGGCTGGGTCGCGCCGAGGCTCTGCACAAACGAGCGGACAGGCCAAGAGGACGAAGCTAAGATTGGCGTTATCTTAGCGCTGAGCAGATAGTGAAGCGCTAGCTAAAGGCTAACCCGTGCCTTTAATGCTGCACAGCCAAACGGACGAGTGGAACCGAGCAAAGCTTAAGACCGGCTGGTCTTAGGATCCATCTTCGTGTTTGCCTCCAGGCCGTCTATTTCGACTGGTTGTTAAGGACCGTCAGAGATACTCCAACCCACAAAAGGAGACCTTAAAACGACCGTTTATGCATAACTATGTGATGGGAAAGGCGAATGCAACCACGTGACGTAGGATTCGAGCCTTTCGGAGTCCGCTGAGAGCGGCTCCTGAGAGCATCCGAAGACCTCCGAATTTTTGCCGTAGAAGCCTTTGCCGAGTTGTGTAAACAGAAAGTTATTCTATAAAAATGGGCGTAAAGATAAATCACTCCTTTAGCCTGGTGTCGGCTAGCAAAGATAATTTATTTCATTTTTATAGCATTGTTTCTAACAGCAGTGTTCTGTAATTATTGTTAATTTTAATTTATCCCCTTTTTTATCTGAAACGAGAGGTTAAGTTCGTAAAAGGGGCTTCGTCACTTCTGATCGTAACCAGATGTTGTTTTTCTAGTGCGAGCGAGTAATCCGATGTGTTTACGTTAGTGAACAGGTTACGACAATATAATAGCTCTATCCTAGATATTGAGCACTCTCCATATTATATTGCACTTGGTTCAACACAAAACCACAAAGTGATTTAGTGATAACCAACACTTATAAAATATGTATATATATATATATATATATATATATATATATATATATATATATATATATATATTTAATACATGATTTGTAAACACTTTTTGTTGATACACACAGTTAAATGATTCCAAGTATTGCTATGTATCACTGACTATTTAATCAAAACATCAGTCATTTGTTTAAACACAGTTAAATGATCAAATAGTTCTATTTCTAACAATTCAAATTAGCATAAGTCAACAAAGTTAAATGGTTCCAAGTATTTACTGTATTGACTGGGCTGGGAATATTAGAAGCAGATACCATCAAGTAACAGAGACAAAAGAATAAGTAAGAAAGGAATACCTCAGAAGAACAAGAAAACTTTTCAAAACCAAACTCTATAACAAGAATTTCATCACAAGAATAAATTACTCAAGAGATGACTTTTGGAATCAATAAGCCAGTCAGCCGGGACTATAGAATACCCTAACTATATCTCTGCAGAGGAGTAAGACCCTCCCCAATGAGTGCTCTGGATATGACTTTAAACAATCTGATGGTAAGGCTGGAGCTTTGGGGAATGTGGGAAAGCCCTTCATTGCCATTGCTCCCAGGTCCACTCTGTCCTGAAGTGGTAACACCTGATAGGATCCAATCTATGGGTCAAATAGAACTGTGTGCAAACAAATGACTTATGCTAAATTGAATTGTTTGAAATAGAACTTTTTAATCATTTGACTGTGTGTAAACAAATGACTGATATTTATTTGAATTGTTAGTGATATATAGCAATACTTGGAACCATTTAACTTTGTTGACTAATGTTTACTAATCATATATACATATATATATATATATATATATAAGAGTATTCGGCATTAAATGACATACAATGGTTGATATGCCATAAAACCAAACCAAATCAGTATTAAATAGCCCAGGAAGGGTTGACATGCTGTAAAAACCAACCAACCAACCAACCCTAGATTCAATATCAATGAAGCTATGAAAAATTTACAATTTTACAATACTTGGAGTCATTTCACTGGGTGTAAATGAATGAGTAATGGTCAATAGAATATTTGGTGTTAAATAGCAAAACGAGAAACAATTTCACTGTGTGCCAAAAATGAACTCAGGATTGTTTAAAAATCAACAAAATGTCTTTACAAATCATATACAGTTAATATATAGTAGTGGCTATAAGTTAAGGAATGGAACAACAACAAATATTTAAATGATTTTTTAATTGAAAAAATTTGCATGTACATTTACGAAATTTTCCTAAAATATATTTGGAACATATATGTATTTATTGCATATAAAGTTCTCTCAAATTTTTTTTGTAGTAAATTAATCGTAAACTTAAAAAAAAAAAAAAAATATATATATATATATATATACATTTTGCCCTGGTCAAAAGTTGAATTATAGAAAATCCTCTAGAGAATGTATGGAAAATCATCGGAGAGAAAGTTCAGAACAGAAATCTTCAAAATATTGATGATTTATGAGGTTTTCTGAAAGAAGAATGGGAAAGTATCACTACCACCTTTTGTAAGAATGCTTTTCTTAACTTTTGACCAGGGCAAAATGTGTATTTTTGTTTTTTTCAATTGACTATTGATATACTATAAAAGAAAATTTAGAAAACTTTATATGTAATAAATATATATATGTTCCAAACATACTTGGTAAAAATCATTTAAATATTTGTTGTTGTTCCGTTCCTTAACTTATGGCCGCTACTGTATATATAAAGAGGATTTTGCATTAAATAACCTCTAATGGTTGATATGCCATAAAACCAAACCAAATCAAATCAATCTATGTGTCAAAGAAGAGCAGGAGAGGACTCGCCAGCTCTGAGAATTGTGTAGATGCAATAATTCATTGATTCAAGGAATGTAAAAAAAACAGCTAAGAAAGACAGATTACAGCTGCCAGTAACAAGAATATCAAGGGAAATAATTCAAGGACAAACAAGAAAATGACAAACAAAAAAATAGAAAACAAAGATGGGAAGAAATCAACTGTATTGATACTTCAAGTGACAAACTAAGGAAATTGCACATAAGTTGATCTGGAAATGGCTAAGAGGAAACCTTAAGAGCAAAACTGAATTTTGATTAATGGCAGCACAAAATAATGCCATAAGAATCAATTATGTCAAAGTTTTAACTTAGTTAAAGTCCAACATTAAGGTACTTTCTTAAGACTTTCACTTGTACTGACTTATACTTTTACGAATTTTTAAATTATTCGATAGAAGATATGGTCGCTCGCCACTGTATCCGCATGGAAAAACTCTGTCAACGCCGCAGTAGGAGGGGTAGGTTTGCTTATAGGACCTAGAGCACTAAAAACGCTTAATAGCATAGAGAAAATACAACCTAGAATGATGGTAGCTACATTTAACGGAAACCCCAGAGCAACAATCGTCTCATGCTACAGCCCCACCAATGTTAGTGAAGAAAATGAAATAGTCACCTTCTACGATGAGTTATCCTCATTAGTGCGTAGCATCCCGAAACACAACATGTTAGTCATTGGCGGAGACATGAATGCACAAATCGGGAAAAACGGAAACAACAAATACAGCCTCCACAACACGTCAAATAGGAATGGGCAACATCTAACAGATTTCATGATAGAAAATAGATTAGCATGCCTCAATACAAACTACCAAAAAAGAGAGGGCAAACTATGGACATACACGTACGCAAACAATACTAAAGCTCAGATAGACTACGTCCTTATAAACAAGAAATGGAAAAATAGTGCATTGAATTGCGAGGCATACTCCTCTTTTGAGGGTGTGTCCACCGATCACCGAATAGTCACGGCGAAAATACGGTTAAGCCTACGAAAAAACGACAAACGAACAGCGACCACCAAACACTATGACTGGGCCCTATTGAACAACAAAGATGTAAGAGATAAATACGTATTAGAATTAAGAAACAGATTCGAAACACTACAAGAAAAGACGGAAAAAAGTACACCAAACGACGAATACGAAAATTTCGTCAATGCACACCTTGAGGCAACAGCAAAATACATTCCAACAAAAATTAAAACTAAATATAGAGTCCCATGGGAAACTTTAGCGGTGAGAGAAAAACGTGCACTAGTGAAAACAGCCTCCAAAAACTATCGAAAAAACCCAACAAACACAAATGCCTTAAAACTAAAAACGGCACAATATCAATTAGCAGGCATATATATAAAGGAACAGACAGAATACATTCAAAATCAGATAGATAAGATTAGAGACTCGGTGGAAGATAGACAATCTAGAATTGCCTGGCAAACAATAAACGAAGTGAGCAGAAGAAAGAACACGGCCAAAGCAAAACTTAAAGCAGCAAACCAACAAGAAAGAATAAAACTGTGGAAACAGCACTTCGAAAACTTACTTGGAAACCCACCAAAAATAACGCCTGAACCAATCACCGGAATAATTAGCAAACAATTAGACATTAAACTTGGACCGTTCACACAAGAAGAACTCGACTCTGTTCTCAGAAAAATTAAAAATAGGAAAGCTGCAGGACTGGACGAAATTCCCCCGGAAGTATGGAAGACCAGACAATTCGACGACATACTGCTCCGACACTGCAACGCAGTATACAATCAAAATCCGATAGATAGATGGACGAAGGGATGCATACTCCCCTTCCCTAAAAAGGGGGACCTCGGATTAGCCAAAAACTACCGAGGCATAACACTTACATCCATAGCTGCCAAAATCTACAATGCCCTACTACGAAACAGAATAGAACCCAAAATCGACAACATACTTAGAAAAAACCAAAATGGCTTCCGAAGAAATAGATCTACGACCTCACAAATATTAACCATCCGCAGAATCCTTGAAGGTGTACGGGCAAAGAACCTACAAGCGACATTAATATTTGTCGACTTTACCAAGGCTTTCGACTCCATTCACAGAGGAAAGATGGAACAAATCCTACTAGCGTACGGCATACCTAAAGAAACCGTAGCGGCAATAACGATTCTCTATAGAAACACTAAAGTAAAAGTATGATCACCAGATGGAGACACAGAATACTTCGACATAGTAGCAGGAGTACTACAAGGAGACACGCTGGCTCCGTATCTCTTTATCATTTGTCTAGACTACGTACTTAGAACATCGATTGACAAAATCAAAGAGAATGGCTTCGAACTGACGAAGAAAAGAAGCAGAAGATACCCCGCAACAACAATTACCGACGCCGACTACGCCGATGACATAGTGATACTGGCAAATACACCTGACCAAGCCGAAACACTTCTGCATAGTTTGGAACGAGCAGCAGCAAGCATAGGCCTCCATGTTAATGCACATAAAACGGAATATATGTGCTATAACCAAACGGGGGACATCTCCACTCTAGAAGGAACCCCTCTTAAACTAGTAGACAAATTCACGTACCTAGGAAGCAGCGTCGAATCAACCGAAAAGGACATCGAAACGAGGTTAACGAAAGCATGGACAGCTATCAATAGGCTATCGACTATATGGAAATCAGACCTAACCGATAAAATGAAACGCAGTTTCTTCCAGGCAGCGGTCACATCGATACTGCTATATGGATGCACTACATGGACGCTAACAAAACGGCTGGAGAAGAAACTAGATGGCAATTACACAAGAATGCTGCGTGCAATCCTCAACAAGTCCTGGCGGCAACACCCAACAAGACACCAACTGTACGGCCACCTGCCCCCTATCACGAAAACTATTCAAGTTAGGCGAACCAGACATGCAGGACATTGCTGGAGAAGCAGAGATGAACTCATAAGAGATGTACTCTTATGGATCCCCACACACGGCCGCGCAAAAGCAGGACGACCAGCACGAATGTACATTCAGCAGCTATGTGAGGATACAGGTTGTTGTCCTGAAGACCTGCCTAGGGCGATGAACGATAGGGAGGAGTGGCGAAAGAGGGTCAGGGATATCCGTGCTGCCAGCACGATATGATGATGATGATGATGATGTCAAAGTAAAAACTGATAATATGCAAAATAACAGCAAGTGTAGGTTATGTGCTGACAGAAATGAACTGTTTAATCATATAATGAGCAAATATAGCAAACTGAGTAAAAAGAATACAAGACTAGGCATGACTGGGTGGGAAAGGTAATCTACTGGGAATTATGCAAGAGATTAAAATTTGACCATGCTAACAAATGGTTTATGCATAAACCAGAATTGGTCCTAGAAAATGAGATCCATAAAATTCTGTGATTTTGAGATCCAAATGGATCAACAAATCCCAGCCTGAAGACCAGACCGAATATTAATTAACAAGAAAAAAAACTTATCAGTTTGACGATTTTGCCATTCCAATAGACCATAGAGTGAACATAAAAGAAAGGATAAAACCTGGACAAGTACCTAGACCTTGCCTGAGAACTAAGAATATTGTAGAACATGAAAGTGACAGTGATACCAATAATATTTAGAGCACTTGGAACAGTCACTGAAGAGAGACTGGGTGAAGTCGAGGCCAAATGAAGAATCCAGAAGATCCAGACTACAACGCTGTTAAAATCAACTAGGACACTGAGACGGGTCCCGGAAACCTGAGCAGACAGCAGTGAAACAACACAAACTAGTGCAAGTGAGAAAAACCTGCAAAGAGTAAAATAATAATAATAATAACAACAACAAAATAATAAAATCAAATCTTATGTGTCAAGAAAGTGAAGACAGTAAATTATACCATCGGTGAATGTAGCAAACCAGTGCAAGGAGAATATAAGAAAGGCATGACTGGGTAGGAATGGTGATGAACAAGGAATTATGCAAATGAATTTAATTGTGCAAATGATTTTAAAGGTTTAATATTTTGGGTATAAAATGGGATACAAAGTGATAGAAAAAATATCCTAGAGCAGAAATATCTGGTTATATACTTTATTTGATTATAAAGAAAATATTATTATGAATAAATGTAACAAGCGAGTCTAAAAGGAATATTAAAAACATAGATGAGAGCATAAGAGCATAAAAATTGTGCAAATAATTTGGTTTGGACTGTAAAGATAAATGGTATAAACTTGTACAATAAAAAAAATAGCAAGAATCAGTGATATCCAGATATATTGCTTTAATTAAGCGGGCACCTCTGGTGGTGTAATGGTTAGCAAGGTAGACTAGCTAGCCTTCACGAGTGAGTTCGATTCTCATTGTGTGCCCAATTCATGTGACCTTGTGCTACATTTAAGCAAAAAGCTAAGTAAATTACTACTGCTTTAATCAAACAAGGAAACCTGACATGGCTGTTGTAAGCAAGAAAAAATGTTGCCAGATTTTAGACACGAAGATATGGGGTTGAAGAAGCTTGTAGGTAGTGTGTGTTGTTGTTGGGAAATTATCATGTTGGTAACTGACTCCTTTCTTATCTTCACTTACTTGTTATCTTCTTTTTGTTTGTTGAAGCTGCAAAGGAATTAAGAACAAAAAGGAAATAGACAGGGATACCTTTAAACTCAATTTTTATTTTCAAGCTTTATGATTATTTTGTGGTGAAAATGTTTTCCTGGACCAGTAGAAATGGCTGTGCTTCCTAGTTGAGATGTTTGAAGAATCTCAGGAATGATTTTTGGCAAGTTATTGTGAATTTGAGGGGCTGCCATGTGTATCTGTGTTCAGTCGGTAAGTTCAGCTGATGCTGCTATGAGCACGAGGCACAACACGCTTCCAAGGCCAGAGGCTTTAGCAAACACTGGTACGGGCACAATCCAATAAAGGCAGACTTGAAGCTGTAAGGCCTCTTGCTTCAACTGGGCCACCTTTGGGTGGACGAGCTGCATCATTGTCCAGCAGGGCTTGAGCCTCGGCTCGTGCCTAACTTTCCTCTCCCGTAAACCCCCACTATAATCAACCTTTGGATCATTGATCTTGTGTCAAGTCCTGTCTGGTGGGAGGCAGTAACAAATATTGGCTTTAGCATGTGCTCCTACTGGTAGCCTAGAGAAAAAAGTGCATCCTTTCAGTTGAGGTGTGTTAAGGGAACTGAAGAAAAATTTCTCTCTGGCACCAGGAAGCTCCACTTTTGTTCACATACACACACATACATATAGATATGTGTGTATGTATGAACAATATATATGTAGTTTGGTATATTTATAAATAAACAGAGTTCATTATCGGTAAAAGAGCATATATATCTGAGTTCGGATTGTGTAAACAGAAAGTTTCTTGTTTTTACAATCATCAGACACTGTGTCATCACTAACATGATTTATATTTGCACTCACACAGATACATATATATAGCTGCCCTGTAGGGTTGGACTGTATAATATGTTGACTGCACTGATGCAGCTACCTGTTGGCCATGGGATGTGATCCATAATGCCAGAAGACTGAATCCTGGTGGCTGAGTATTCCATGACTTGAGTATTTAATGGTCACATGACCTGCAATATTCCATTTTGGCCCTCAATTGGGCTAGACTGGCAGTTGGAGAGACCTGATCTGATCAATCAGCTTGTCATGTCAAACTCGAGCACCTACATACCTACAAATTGTTTGTATAGAAAACAAACACCCAGCTTTTTATCTTTGCAGGTATTGTGAGAAAGAAGATTTTGACCACTGTTAAACTTTAAGGAACTAGGTTTTAAAAGACTGAAATTAGCAGAGATTTGAAATTCCCCTACCAACACAAGTATACTGACTGATGTATCCCCATCTCAACCAAGGCAAATAGGTATCCTTCTTGATAAATTCTCAACAAAAGTTAGATTCCAGGCTGGATGGTAGAACTCAGCACCAATGAATGAATAAAAAACAACACATATGGCAACTACAAATGAAAAAACCAAATTAAATCTGTCTTAATCTGAATTAAAAAATGAAATAACAGGATTCCCAAAATTTACTGTAATTAAATTGTAAGAAGAAACTCTTTTACGCTAAGTGCCCCCTTTCTTGATTGAAAAATTATCTCTAAAAGGGCAAACTCTAGAACTGTGAAGAAAATTAGAAGTGGTAATCTACTTGTAGGGGTAGATAACAAGAAACATGCCAAAAAAATAATTACTTCTACAATTTTAAGTGCAACATTTACCCACATGAAAAACTTAACACCTCAATGGGAATTATCAGAAACAGGATGTTATTTCTAGTTATAGTAGAGGAAATAAAAACAGCCTTAGGAAAGCAAGAGGTAACAGACTATAAAAGGATAACCATTTGAAGGGGGCAATTGAAGAAATACAAGATCACATGTACAGTTTGATATTTAATAAATCTATAATTTCCAAGGAAATAAAAATTGGATTCTGCTTTGAAAAGCTAGAGCAATACATCCCTGCACCCTTAAGGTATTTTGCATGTGAAAAATATGGACATCACAAGGAGAATTGCAGAGGATGTCTGACATGTGGAAGGCATAGACAAAAGGACCCAAACTACAAACTCAAACAGCCAAGAGAACCACCTGACATTTTCAAGAACTTGAAACATATACAAAAGAAAGATGGAAATTGTGGAGGTGAAGTACATAAAAATCCAACATTTCAAGAAGCGAGAAAAATAGTGGAATTTTATATGAAAGTTAATCATATATCAATGTAGCATAGAAGGTGAACCTGATCAGCAACAAAAACAACCAGATAAATAAAGAGTTCTCATAAAAAGATTAGAGCAAAGAAGAACAAATGATTGACCAACATTTCAAGAACAGTTAAAAAAAACTCCATTCCGCTAAAATCTGTCAAACTGGACCATAGATTAAATCAAAAGAAATCCCAACAAACACCCATACCACTGCCTCAAAAATATCTATAGGGAACCGTAAATATCCAACTAAAATAAATACAACAAAAGGAAAATTACAAAGATCACTGTTCTGCTCATCAATTTCCAAAATTGATAACTTTGGAAAAACCCATATCAGAAATTCATAACCAAACAATGAAAAGCCAAAGCACATAATTACTCCAGCCAAGCTCAAAACCTTTCCCCCTAATCCAAAATACATAATACCCAAGCAAAAACTGATAATGTCAAACCCCCTCATCATCTCAATCTAGAAACTTCATAACATCAAAAAGAAAATCACCTAAAAAAAAAAAAATTAATGAGAAAGCAAATATTAAACAAGATCATTGAAACAAAAACTTCCAAGGATTGAAACAATAAAATCAAAACCCCAAATAGATCTGATAGTATAGAACATATGGATATTGAAACTCATAACAAACTTCAATATCATCATCATTATCATCATGTCGTGCTGCTAGCACGGATATCTCTGACCCTCTCTCGCCACTTCTCCCTATCATTCATCGCTTCTGGCAGGTCTTCAGGGCTACATCCTGTATCCATAAAAAAATACATCAACAAAACAAGACCATCTACAAAGCAGACATCTGTGAAGCTAAAATTGTCTTCAAATCTTTGTCCTGTGCTCTAACAATTTGTTAAAAAACAAAAATATTTACCTACAAAGAATTCCCTTATAAATCATATGTATGTTAAAAATTTGGCATTAAATAACTTAAAAAGGTTGATATGCTATGAAACAAAGTAACCAAACTGATATATGAAACACATGTTTAATCATTCTATTCTCCCTCTGTCTCTCTCTCTATATATTTTGAAGTGAATTTGTGTTAGACTCAAATATTAGTTGCTTTCAACTTGAGTACAGTACATTTGACTTAGTAAAATTTGGAAGTAAAATTCTTAGTTTTATTTTTCTGAAGAAATAAATTTGATCAATAAAACAGACACTCACCAATAAAAACAAAATAACTGTGATTCAAAAACAAGAGTCTTTCTATCTCACCAAATTTGTTTCATCACACAAAGTCTCTGGTCTGTCTGTGTCTTTCCGGTGTCAACAGCTCGACTGTTAACACCTAAATGACTGTAAAAATTCAATTTCCAGATTCCTTGTGATTAGGTTGAATTCTATTACTCTGATAAAATACTAATATCTAAAGTCAAATGAGGTTGTAAACTATTATCAGAAAAGTAGTTAAGGGTACTGAACTCTCTGTGAAAGCAACTAATATCCTAATTGTACATAAAATAAGTTACTCTTAATCAGCAAATCTCTCCATCATATATATATATATATATATATATATATATATATATATATATATATATATATATATATACTCACACACACACAAAAAAAAGATATTAAGATCTCACCTTCTTACTTTTGTTTAATAACTATTTATCTAGTAGGAATATGAAGCAAATAGTTATGACAAACAGAAAGATGATGAGATCTTGATTCATTTTAATTTTTATACTTCTCTGCTTGCCGGCATTTGAGCACTTTTTAACCTATCAAACAGTTTTTAAATGATTGTTTATTCTCATTTTTTACTATATATATATATATATATATATATATATATATATATATATATATATATATACATTACATTTAATCATTTGCTTCAATATACATATATTCATACTTACATACACACTCACATATATATGAGAATAATCTTAATCATTCAATATATATATATATATATATATATATATATATATATATATATATACAAAATACATTTGAATAGAAAAATGTTGATTTTTGAGACTGTTACGAAAGCAAATATTCTTTTAATGAAAATTACCTAAATACATTTAAAATAAACACTTCTGAGTGAAAAAGCATTGATTTTTTGAATTCTTAAGAAAACAAACATGATATTTAAATGATTACTGGAAAAAAAGATTGTGGAGAGGTATATTTTACAAGCCAAATTTTCAAACTGTTTCATATTTCTCTTTTTTTTTTTGTGATATGAATGAATTATCATCCCGAATAATTAAGCAGTTTTTGTACAGTTTTGAATTTCTCTGAATTGATTCAAGTATTAAAATACCAAAAAATTAGCAACTCTTCATGTAGGAACTGAAAAGATTTATTTTGATATGACAAAATTTATTCAGTTCTGAAAATACAAACTTTTAAGACTATTGTCAGAAAAATATTCAAAAGGTACTGTACTCAGGGTGAAACAAGGAATAATATTTTAGTCTGATATGGATGGTATTCTTTTAAGTATATTTTCTGGATTTTTATGTTTTATATTAAAAGATAATCACTTTAATGCATGAAACATTTGGGCTAATATTACTGAAACTTGTAAACAAAATTTTCTTTAAATGTGAATACTTGGTACAGCCATATTGCTTTTTGAGATTCAAGATGAAAAGAGTTCTACTGAAAGACATAGATTTTTGTATAATATGAATGACAAAAAGACAAAATTCTTGAAAAAAAAAACAATATTAATAAGGAAGTTTAAATTTAGAATTGATTTGCAGAAAATAAAGTTGTTTTTTTTTTAAGCTTGAATAAAAATTCAAAGCAATTTCTTTTTTATGAGTCTTTTTGAGTGACACCATCAAGTTTGAATAGTAACGAAAAGTGATAAAGATAACAAAGATGAAGATGCTAGTTGAAAAGAATTATTCAATAATGATAATATGCTGTCTTAGAGATGATTGTGATAACAACAACAGAAAAGATTGATCATCTGAAAAAAAATCACTGACGATTAACATCATTGAATAAAAGGTTGTGATAAAAATAACAAAGATGAAGATACTAGTTAAAAGAATCCTAAAATAATCACAACACCACAAGTGAGAAATTCAGATAAAAATTGTGAAGAAAGATTTAACTAATAGGGCACTCAGGGAGAATTAAAATCATCAGCAAATTGTTCTTTGAGATTAAGTTGGTTGCACAATAATAGATGTAGTTTTGTAGTCATTTATTAAACTTACTTTAGCACAAGGCCAGAAGTATGGGGCACCTAGTGAGAATCAACCTAACAATGGTCTTCTTGTCTAGCTTGCTAACCATTTAACTACTTGAAATGTCCAGTCATTTAACTAAGTTTAGCTTAGTTTAGCACAAGGCCAGAACAATGGCTGTACTTTGTGAGAAATCAAACTTACAAACCATAGTGACGTGTCCAGATGACCTTTTGTATGGTTAGATATAATAATATGATTTTATGCTCTTAGGAAAATATTTAAAACATTTACTTATATTCTCATAAATCTAAAATGGTATTAATGATTTTGATTTTCCATGAGTAAATATTTCCCCTAAGACTCAAAAGATTATAAACAAATCAAATGGTAATGCTAAGTAATTTACTTAAATTGATTTTTAAAAATCTTAACATTCTCTTATTGTTTCATAATGAAAGAGACATTTGAATTGGAAATGGAAATAAGGATTTACAAGATTATTATAAATCAAATCTATACTTTGTAATAGAAAGTTTATATGGCAATCTGTTGGTTTAACATTTTCTTGTAGGGTACTTATGCATCTATGTTACCGCAAAAAAAGCCGAACTTTCCCGAGCGTTTCCGGGGCCAATAACGGAAAGAATCGGAACATTCCGGAATGAAATTTAAGCAAGCAGACGATAAAATAAGTTAACCAATTTGTTGACAAAACGCATGAAGACCAAAAAAAAAAAGAAATGGATAATGTTACCAACCTTTTCAGGAGAAAAAGAATAAATCAACAGTCAATGCATGGTAATTTTCAATATGAAAAAATAGTTTGAATTTTCATTTCATCTATTTGAGCGGGTGGGTGGGGGCGCATTTTTTGTCTTTTTAAATAATTTTTTTCGTATTTATGCACTTATTGTACCATGCAGATGTAATAATGTGTTAATTTAGAAATCCATTCTTACCATGGGGAGGTGGAGGGAGAGTGTTTTGTAACTATTCTATACTTTCACCTAACAATTTAATAGTAACACTGGTTTATAAAGAAATTGAGGCAAGCACAAAAATACCCGTTTTTACCCAATTTGAGGGTGCAGAATTCAAATTTGAAATCCATTTTTACTCATCACATCTAGTTCTTTAGATATGCATAGTGTGCATTTTGTGCATATACGGTACATAAAGGCGTATATGAATTCAGGGTTAATTCTAATATTGTGAGACTTATGGCTTATTTTTTAGTTATTATGCACTAAATGTAAGTGATAACATTACATTATATATATATATATATATATATATATATATATATATATATGTATATATATAGTTATATATCAAGACGGATTTTGACAGTTAAGGCAGCAGGTCTCAATCCACACTCTGGCAGTCATTGGAAGAGGTTGTCTCGCAGGCGGCGCAGCAGCTTGGTGTCCCTCAACTATCGTGTTACACATCTTTTGGGTTACTAAATATTAATATTACATTTTCAAATGCACATTTAGTTTTACTTTGTTATATTTTCAGATTCTCCAAGGGCTTCAAGCATGTCAAAATGTCGGGGATGCCTCAATAACGCCAATTCTTTCTGCTACGTGTGTGGGGACTTCACAACAGTTGCACAGTGTCGGACCATCACTTCCCTCCTCAGAACCGCATACTTTCACTATTTTGACTGTAAAATTGGTGATCAGGACAAGTCTTGGGCTTCACACATCTGTTGTAAACCCTGCTACAATGGACTAACTGCATGGTTTAATGGCAAGAAAGCAGCTTTCAACTTTGCAGTCCCGATGGTTTGGAGAGAGCAGATGATTGTTATTTTTGTTTAACTAATATAACTGGTTTCAATGCATCTTCTAGGAAAAATATCAAATATCCCAGCCTTCGATCTGCTATGAGACCTGTTCCCCATTCAGATGATCGTCCTGTACCCACACCTCCAGTAAATAAGGATCTTCTTTCCTCATCAGATGAAGAAATGCCTTCAAGGGAGGATTCTGCCGTATCAATATCTTTGGAAGATATTGAGTCTACATATTCAGGAATAAGTGGCAATGAGCCACACTGGATCATGCAAGAAGACCTTAATGATCTTGCTCGTGATTTCTATCCGTCAAAACAGCAGTCAGAGCTCTTGGCTTCTCGGCTTAAACAGTGGAACCTAGTCCAGGAAGATGTAAGGATCACCAGTTTCAGGAATCGGAACAAATAAGGTCATTGGTCTTGTTATGGGTATGCAAGCGGGCTTCACAAAGTACTGATGTTTTCTCTGTCTCTGGGATAGTTGAGCTGTATCTCAGCATTACAAGCAGAAAGACTGGGGTTCTAGAAGCACTTTTGTTCCTGGGGAACTCAGCCTCAAGGAGAATCCTCTGGTGGACATGAATAAGGTGCTTCTTCCTCCTCTTCACATCAGGGCGTTACAGGCAGACGGAGTTACCCCCCTCATGAGTGTTGGAGAGGTTAACCTGTACTTGAAACAAGAGAATCACAAATTTCATCTTGATGCCCTCGTAGTTAATGACCTAGATGTCGATGTACTAGTGGGCATGCCCTTCTTGGAAAGAATGACATAGGCATCCAACCATCCAAGAACGAGGTAACAATCGGCGACACTCTCACTATTCGGTATCTACCCAAGGACGTTACAGCTGAACCAACCCACATACGACGAGCACAGGCCCTTATACTCAGGTCTGAAACTACTTCAACAGTAGTTTGGCCGGGAGCATACCTTGAATTAAACATCCCCAAAAAACTCCATCCAGAACCTTCCCTCGCAATGGAGCCTAGGATAGATGGGAATGCAACCCCTAACTGGCCCACACCCAAAATGATTGAGGCTGTAGGTATGAATTGTGAATTGCACAAGTGAGCCACAATTCATACACAAAAATAACCACTAGTATCAACTTTATCTGACAACTAACATTGACACAAGCACCATCACTACTACACAAATAAACCTTGTTACTATGAAAATGGTAAAGGAAGGCTATTCAACATGGTGACAAATCAAACAGTATTCCAGGTTTGAACAGAGTTCTGCCATCAAATATTTAGTGCTTGAGAAGTGCAAACCATATGAAATTTACAAAAGAATGTATGATGTGTATAGAGAAGCATGTTTTAGTCAAAAAAATCTTTCCAAATGGGCTAAACATGGACTTACCACTATGAGTGAGAGTCGAAAAAGCAATCCATCAAATGGAAACATGCTGACTCTCTGGTAAAGAACATCTTCTGGGCATAGCAGTCACTAAAGAAGGCCATACTGATAGTCTTTTGGGACATGAAAGGACTCATTATTATTAATTTCCTTAAAAAGGTACAACTGTAAACAATACTTCCAATTTTCAACTCGTTCGGCAAAATTCACCTGATTTATTAAATGGCCCATTTATTTATATTTACTTACTGGCTATATTATTTCTTAATACATAGAAAATATTTAATAAAAAAAGTGACAAACATTTCTTGACTCCTGTTAATCAACATGAATTGATGCAACAAATTTTAACAGAAACAAAAATGAAAAAATAGTTAAAATAAAAAGTACCTGGTGTACATTTATTGACAAATAGTGGTTGGTGTATATTTATTGAGTAACTGTGGTTGGTGGACATTTTTGAGGAATTATGGTTGGTGTACATGTACTGAGGAATAGGGTTCCGTGTACATTTATTGAGGAATAATGGTTGGTGTACATTTATTGAGGAATAATAGTTGGTGTACATTTATTGATTGGTTTGGTTTGGTTTGGTTTCTTTGTTTAATGGCATATCAACCTTTGTAGGTTATTTAATGTCAAAGCCATTCTCCTACAAGAACAGTAGTGGTACTATTTAACCCATAAATGGGAGGATAAGGGGGTTCATGAATTGATGCAACAAATTTTAACAGAAACAAAAATAAAAAGATAGTTAAAATAAAAAGTACCTGGTGTATATTTATTGACAAATAGTGGTTGGTGTACATTTATGGAGGAATAGTTGTTGGTATATATTCATTGAAGAATAGGGGTTGGTGTATATATATTGAGTAACTGTGGTTGGTGGACATGTAGTTGGTGTACATGTACTAAGGAATAGGGTTCTGTGTGTTTAGTAGAAATAACTCCAAGACTCATGTGTGACAACATACGTGTTTTATTGCTGCCATCTTTTTCTGATTGTACCTCAGTAAAAAGAGCCCCTTAAGGCATTACCAATATTGAGCCGCTTATGTATATAAGTCGACCAACATCTCCCATACATACAAAAGTCTGAAGTGTTCATTTTATGTGAGTTGCCATTCACCATATCGGTTGGGTGTCTTGCCTGCGGTGACTCTCTTCAGATGTGGTTGTCTTTCAGCCATGTCTGGTTGTTGCTGTTTGGTGTTTTGTTCACTGTCATTGCTGGTGATATCTTGTTTGTGGTTTGTTTTTGTCTTGTTGCTGTGTTTTGGTTTATTTGTGAGTCTTAGGTGTCTCCTATTTCTCACTAGTCTTTTCCCATTTTCCAGTTCGATCATGTATCGTCTGTATTCAAACTTTTCTATGACAACTGCCCTTTTCCAATATTGGCTCTTGCCATATGGCTGCACAGTAGGGTAGGTTGATTTTTCACTTTTTTTTAAATATCAAAAAGAATAATGCACTGAAAGTTGTGTATATACCTATTAAATACTCATACCAAAAATTAGATCTGAATCTTCAACGGTTTTTTGCTAATTTAGCATGAAACATTTTGAATAAACACGTACTGAAAAGTCCTCGATTTTGCCAGATTTGGCCTAAATATTGATATAAAAACCAAACAATTTCAGTATTTAAATTAGGAAATCTTATTTTATTTCATGGAAATATAATAAATAAATTATAACAAAACTTCAAATTGAAAATTGAACCCCTACCCCACCCTGCTTTACCTGTGTCGAATCTAAAATGCTATTATTCAAGCAGTAATATTCGAATATATTGAAAAAAAACTTTTTCCTGATATAAATTGAAATACAACAAATAAACAAATATGGAAAAACAAATAATTGTTTAATAATTTTTAATATATGGAATCAAATAGTTCCATATATGAGCCCTTAGATGAAAACGCTGGTCTCAATTGTTGGCACAAAACTTTTGCAAGTATGTGCTGGTGCCTTGCTTCAAAGCCATACACGGATTGAGAAGCCTCTGTTACTAACTTAACTGCCCGTTCCACACCTTGGGAATGTGAAGGAAAATCTGCCAAGTTAATCTTTTCACCAGTTAACAATGAATTCTGTAATTCATCGTCAGAAAAGTCTAGTGTGAGTGGTGGCTCACAGACTCCATTTACTGACAAATCAATTAAATCAGTCAAGTGCACAGCTTTAAAGTTGATAATTGGGATCTTTTAAAATCTTTTCTTGACTGGCTTCCCTCTTCTGAAAGAATATAAAAAATAATTTGAGTTTAATTTTTAAATGCAATTTGTTCTGCTTTAATATTTGGTGAAATCAGATGTAATCTTTAAAATGTTTCAATAAATTGGCACAAGTACTTCAACCAGTTTTGTATGAATAAATATTAACTTACCTAATGGCCAAAATTCGTTTTATACCCTCTTCTCTCACTTAAGGTTCATCAAATTTCACCACTGAAAATAAAACATTCTCCAAAAGTAATGCCATGGCATTATACTGGAGGTTTTTTAATGTAATCCTTTGAACCTCAATTGGTTGCTTTCATATCCTGTCAATCATATTGTAAATATAAATTTGCTGGTGATGGAACTTGTTACTTTTTTTATATCAAACCAACAAATAGCATAAACATTCACAATAAAATTTATCAAACGATATAGTTTGGTCAAAAGATTCTGTGGATATGCCCCACGAGTCCATAGGCACATGAGCCTGATGGCCAAAGTTAACCACCTTGCCTGGTTTAATGGACCAATTTTCCACGATGCAAATCTAGGGTCCACCTTACCTCTAGAAATACCAACTGTATATTCATAGAGTAGTCTTTGGTCACTACTAAGGCTATCCATATCTTTCATTCCAAAATGAAACTCCAGGGGATTCTCAACAGCTGAAAAAGATTTTTGGGGTAAATTATGGTAATCATTTGCACGTAATTTACCCAATGGACCATTGAATGTAGTGTGGCTTTTTGTGGTGTCATCTAAATGTTTGAATAGAGCTCTAAATGGAAGTTCATTTTGATGTAAGGAGCAACCAATTGTGTGAAGATTTCTTTTTATTTTTTTTCTAAAAGTATAACAAGTCCACCTTCACAGCCTGTATTTGCATTTGTGTTGTCAACAAGGTCAGCCTTAATAGTATACCAGCTGCACCAATATCAGGAAGAACCCTGTGAGTCAAATATATACTCTCATTTGGTTTCTCCTTTATGATTGTCAAGTGGCATTAGGTCCTTTGGCTTTTTTCAGAATTTTACTTCCATTTTCCTCCACTGATTCCTTGTAGTGTAGTGTGTTTTTTCCTCCCATCAACTCCTATACAAAGAAGATTCTCCACATTTTCATTATGCTTTTCATAGGCATTTGTTTTCACTTTAGCCTTTGCTCTATTTTACATTTATCCATATAGATATTCTTTATATCTATATTAGGGATAAAAAGGCCAATAGCCCTCAAATCCAAGAGCAAGGTATGGGCAAGGCTGGCTCCAAGATTAGAAAATATATCACCCCTAACTAACTCAAGAGCATACCTTTGAATTTTTGTGAGGTTATAAGGCACTTGGAAAGGACTATCTAGCTGTTTATAATCCTCTGTTTCATCACTTGGAGAAGATGAGTAAAAATGGGAAGAATCACCCTGAACATATAATGTTGAAGCTATTGGTGGGGATATCTTCATACTTTTTTGTTGGCTTTTTTGTCAGCGGACAAGTGCAGATGATGTGCTTAGTCTTTGGTGCATTTGACATTAATATTGTCACAACTTGGCAGGTTGCACGAACATGATGATATATCAAAAAATGTATCCAACTTTACCTTCCAGAATTTTAGTTGGGCAGCAGGTAGATGTTTCCTACTTATTTGCTTTGCCTTCTGAAAGCATAGAATTTTCACCTTGTTGACAACACTAATTTCCTTTAACAAAGGCAAACGAGGGTTGACAGCCTTCCAAATATCTATCACGCCCTTTGCTATTAATTTAGAAATACCTAAACAAGAAAGGTGGGGATAAGTGTTCATTAAAAAATAGCTGTATTGAATTATTTGTTGACAAGTTCGTGGCTCAGTTTTATCCAATGGTGATGGTAAACCCGAAAATTTAATTGCACCTTTATTTCGAGTGGAAACTCCAGTGTTTTTTCCTGCAATTTTTTAATCAAAATATCTGTAAAAAGAATATATATATATATATTGTCTGAAAATACACGAAGATGTTTTTAAAAAATTGTAAATAAATTTCGAAATTCATTAAAAAAAGTAATAATGTTTACTTACGAAACAACGGTATTGTACTGTTTAGTTCCAAAATTAACTCGTAAACCGACTTTTCACTTAAAAAAACACTAAATTTTAAAATATAAATAAATTACAATAATTATAAAATGTTTAAATATTTTAATAGTATGTCTACTTTGCGAAATATATATATTTGCGTTAATTATAAGGGTAAAAAACATAAACAAACCGAAGTACTCCGGTGAAAGCCGAAAAAATATCCAGTAAATAAAACGAGGTTTAGTAAGTCGTTATTTGTATTTTAAACTATATATTTTAATGTATTTTATTTTTGTTTTTGGTCATTTAATTAAACATAATATGAAAATGGATAATAAACTTAAAAGTATCAATTATTTAATAAATTTTATTATTTAATTTTCCTTTAGTCTCAGTTTTAATTTTATTGATACAGGTTTACAGCGTCACCGATATCACGACTAAAATCACAAAATATTATGTCTTTAAATGCGATTTCACAAAAAAATACAAAATTTTGGAAAAAAATATTTCGTGGGGTAATTTCTGATGTTATTTTGCAACTTTCACCGTATTATTCTTTTTATAGTTCCCAAATCGACCTACCCTACTGTACAGTCAGTCACCTGGTCACCTTCTCTTTACTCTATCAGGTCATGGGCATTTTTGTCACAGTATTTCTTTTGATGTTGTTTTGCCTTTTGTATTTTAGTTTTTGTTTCTTCCACATTAAATGGGGATAGAAATTTTTTCATCGTACAGTACACTTTTCAATTGTCTTCCAAAGAATCTCTGTGCTGGGGACATTCCTATGGATTTTGATGGTGTGTTGGTGAATTCTAGTATGGCCAGACAAGGATCGCTGTTTTCATTATTACATTTTTTATGATGCATTTTATTTGTTTTACAGCTGCTTCTGCAATTCCATTGGAGTTTGGCATCTCTGGTGAGCTGGGATTCCATCTAAGTCCGTATTTATGGGCCAATTCTCTCATCATTTTGTTATCAAATTCAGGGCCCCCATCACTTACAACTTCTGGGATGCCATATCTCATGAAGTGTTTCTTTATCAGCTTGATTGTGCAACATGATGATGTTCCGTGGAGTCGATCAACCAAGGTGTAATTGGAGAAATAATTCACACAAACTAGGTATTCCCTTCCATCCAGTGTCATAGTATCAAGGCCAATACGTTGGAATGGGTATTCCAGCACTAGTCTTGTGATTAGTGTCTCTTTGCTATTTCTTGCAGAATATCTGCTACACTGTTCACAGTTGATATAATATTCCTGTAGTTCGTGCCTCATTCCTGGCCAGAAGATTGTGTCTAGGGCGCGTCTCGTGTTACTTTCAACTGCTAAATGGCTTGTGTGTACCTTCTTCTTCGTGTCGTTTCTCATTGAGGTAGGTACAAAGACTTTGTCTTTATAAAATATTAGATTATCCTTTGTTGACAGGTAGTCTCTGAATTTATACAGGTGCTTCAACTGAGGTTCAAGGACTTTATATCGCATTCGGAAGCCTTGTTTAATTAGTTTTATGAGCTTCTGTAGATCCTTATCTTCTTTGGTGGCACTGACTAGCCTGTCTCTGGTCTGTTTACTTACAACAAGAAATTCTAATAGATTCACTTCACTGAAATTAAAATGGAAATTGTCATCCTCTACTGGGGCTCGAGAAAGAGCATCAGTAGAGGATGACAATTGCCCTGAGGCGTTCCGAAGGCGGTCAGTTCTCTTGCCTTGTCGTTCAACTTGCAATGCCAGTATCCACTTCTTACGTCCAATTTACTAAATTTTATTGCGTTTTTTATTTGCAAACCTGTGTGTGATGGATTCCAAGCTTGGTACCTGGCAGTGATAGTTGTTGATGTGCCTTGTTTAATGGTTTGTGGTCTAAACATATCCGAAGTTTTCCGCTGCGTTTTCTTTCAATCACATAGCTGTTGAGCCATGAGCTAGGTCCTTCCAGTTTCTCAATTATATTGTCCCTCATCATTTTTTCTAGTTCTTGTTTAAATTGTTTTTCCAGTTGTTATATTCTGAGTTGTTGATATCTGTGATATGAATGTTGTGGGCGAGAAATGCGTATGGTTGCAAAACAAAGAACGTATAGATACTCGCAATAACACAGTAATGATGTTATAGAAAATTTTTATAAATAGATTAAGTACAGAGAATAGAATGGAGAAATATGTTCACAGTTAAAGAATGAATTCACTGGTAGTAGTTACAAAGTTCATGTACTGCCCTTGTCTCGTGGTGAAGGGATGGTTTTCTCGGAATTAGGGCAGTGTTCCTAGCGGCGGCGATCGTTTGATGTATCGGATGACAGGCGCCAGACGGTGGCGAAGAATCTTTAACACGAGTCGTGTGAAAGAACAAGTCTGGTGATAATTATTTGTTTCGTCTATTTATATATTTTCTGTAGGCTCAGAAACGGCAATTTTTGTGCCCCGCGGGAAGCGTTCCGATTGGATATTTATTAATGTATTTTTTTTTTTTTTAATTTATCGCAAACGGAAGTTCTGCGCGGAGCCGATGCGTGAGCGACTAACTTTTCATTTTTAGTTGAGAACTCGAAGTGGTAACTTCCGGTTTTTTTTTCTTTTCTTCTTTTCTTTCTTTTTGTTTTTTTCAAATCAAGACAAGATCTCGTCTTGTAACAGCTTCCCTAGATCTTACCATGATTTGAGGTTGCTATTTTGTTAGTGCTTGCTTGCGTGCGTGTTTTTGTTTTGTTTGTTGGTGTGTGTATTATTTATTTTGTTTTTTGGCACATAACGAAGTCTTTAAAGCGTGCTGGGAGTTGCCCGCGTGTTGTTCGTTTCGTTGGGTTTTGGGTATTGTCTCCGGAACTGCAGTCATTTGCGACAAGATGCTCCCCTGACGAAAGTGTAGGGAGTCGTGACAACGGGTGATGGGTAGGTTGCCGGGGTGGACAAGGAGGTAGGAGTGGTCGTATCGACGGGTGATTGGGAATTTGGTGAGGTGGGGATAGAGCTGGAGGTGGGGGTGGTCGATGCATGTGTTGCAGGTCATTTGGTCGCGGTACGAGTCGACGGACGTGTCCGCGGTGAACCCAATGCGTTTCACAGTTTTCGTTTTTCACTTGGACCACCAAACCGTTCGTTTTGGTGACCTCAAAGTCACCTATCCAAGGCAGGTGAGACAAGTGGGCTGTTGCGGACTGCGGTCGGTGGAATAGCACCTTGTCACCGACTTGTATCGGGTCTTTGAAGATGCTGCGGTTCAGTTTGGCTTCCATTTTGTGGTCAGCCTCGTTGTTCGCCAAGGCGACTCTTTGATGCACCTGTCGGAGCAAAGCGTTTATCTGCATACCGTAAGCACCTGGGTTGTTGTTAACGATGTCTTGGCAGGGGATCTTCGGTAGACCAATGTTTGGTTGGCGGCCGGTGATAATGTAATGCGGGGATGCACCAGTGGCGGTGTTGGCTGTGGCATTCATTGAGGAAACTGCCGATTCGAGAACGTCCGTCCATTCACAGTTTCTGTCTTTGCAGATCATGTAAAGGGCGTTTTTTAAGGTCCGGTGTTGCCTCTCAATGTTCCCCGAGCTTTGTGGTCGCCACGGGCAGTGAAGTTCCCGGGTGATCGAGGTTAGGTCACAAAATTCCTTGTAGACCTCACCAGTGAAGTGGGTTCCTCGGTCGGAGGAGACAATGCGGGGAATCTCGCGGTGACGAAGAAAGAACTGGTAGAGTCCGCGGGCTGCGTCGATTGCGCGGTCTCTGGCACATGGTATGGCCATGAGGTGGCGGCTGAAGCTGTCTAGAATAGTAAGGATGTACCGCTTGCCCTTTGAGAGGGGCATTGAGACAAAATCTATGTAGACAACGTCGAATGGTTTTCCGCCTCTCTTGCAATGGCCCGTGGACCAGTTTCGGCGCATGCCGTAATTTCCCTTGCGTTTAGCGCAGGTTTGGCATGACTGAACATATGCCCTGATATCGCGATTTTTGAACTCCTACCAGTAGCTGGATAGGTGTTCCTGCATGCGGGAGATCCCTGAGTGGTTGACACAGTCATGGGCTTGGTGGAGATATTTTGTCCGGAGCTTGTAGGGTACTACCAGTTTTGGTGTGTTTGTAGTATCCCTGATCATCAATACAGATGTACCAGGTTCCAAGTAGAATTGGTGCATGTGCTTGTTATATAGCCCGGTACGATGATCTTTGGGGTCGAGTAGGGTAGCGTCCGGTCTTGGGGTTGCCAACTGAAGAGCTCTGATGATTTTTGAAAGTGTGTCATCAGAGGCTTGTTCCGCTGCAATACCCATGTGGTCAGCTATCTCTTCAACCGGGATGGTCGATGTGGCATGAAACGCGAGGAATGCGTCGATGGCCTACAGATGATGCTGAATGTTCCGTGTTGTGTGAGTCCCAGGGAGCAGCTGGGAGCTCTTGATTTCGTCCATGCACCAGGATGGAACGTAGATGTTTAGACTGGAGCCTTGGAGTTTGAAGCGCTTCCCTGCAGGTATCGGGTCTGCCGTAAGCTTGTCCTTGCTGTGGCCATATCTCCGACTGAGCATGTCTGCCCAGACATTTGATTCGCCTTCTACATATTCCAAGACGAATTTGTAGCACGATATTTCCTCCTGCCATCGTCGTATCTTTGCATTGTTGAATTCACGTTGATCCAAGTACGTGAGAGATCGATGATCTGTGAGGACGACGAAGGGACGACTACGCAAGAAGTAATCGAATTTGGTGATGGCCCATTTTATCGCATATGCCTCGCGTTCAGTTGTTGACCAGTTGCGCCCCGTCGCGTTAAAGGTGTGTGAGGCCACTGCTATTATTTTCTTTTGGCCGTGTTTATCCTCTTGCATGAGAATGGCCCACATGCGATATCGCTGGCGTCGGTGGTGAGGGTAAAGAGTCCGGTGAAGTCGGGGAATGAAATGATTGGCGGTGAAGCGAGGCGCTTCTTAATTTTATTGAAAGCCTTGTTGGCCCCTTCGGTCCAGACGAATGTCCGTCCGGGCTTGTTTAGTTCGTTTATGGGGGCCATTAGATTGGAGAACATGTCAGTTCTGATGCTCTCGTTAAGGCGTGTCTCGATGAATTGCCGAATCCATACGAGACGTCCGATGAGACTTTGTAGTTCTTTTCTCGTTGTCGGGGGTTTCATGTCGATAATGGCACGGACATATTCGGGGTCGGCGTTAAACCCGTCGCTATTCACGATGCGACCGAGAAATTTAGCTTCGGACGCAAGAAAAATGCATTTTTCCGGGTTTAGTTTTAATCCGAACTTGCGTAGGGCAATAAATAATTGCTCCAGCGCTGTCACATATTCCTCGAAGGTTTTGGCGTGGACAAGATTATCGTCGATATATGACGATATGTTCGCGCGTGAGGCCACTGTGTCGAGAGCCTCAGCTATGCATCGCGAGAAGATTTGTCCAGCGGATGTTAGACCGAAGGCCAGACGGGTGTATTGGAAACAGCGTCCTTTCTAAGTAAAGGCCGTTTTATGGCGGTCAAGTTCGTCAATGACGATTTGCCAAAAGCCATTGCGGAGGTCAAGTGTTGAGAAGTACTTGTTACCTTCGCCAATCTTGTTGAATGTCGAGTCAATGGTAGGTATTGGGTATGGGTCGAGATTGACTAACACCTTGTTGAGGGTTTTCTTGAAATTTGCGACCACTCGAATCTTTCCGTTTTTCTTACGGACGGCAAAAACGGGACTGTTAAATCCTTTAGGGTCGTTGCAAGGTTCGATAACGCCCTCACTTGCCATGCGGGCAATTTCCGCGTCAACGTCATCCTCCAGTGCTTGGGCTATAGGGTGCTGTTTTTGGCTCCTGGACTGGCCGTTGGTTGGTATGCGTATGGGCTTGATGAAAGTGCCCCTTCTATTGTCGCCGGTGCCGAGAATGTCTGCATAGCTGATGAGTAAATCGGCGGTAGCTTCTAATTCACTACGGCTATGATGGTCTGGAAGCGATAGGCCTACGGTTTGCTTAAGCCAATGGAGTTTTTGGTTGAGAGTCAACCTGTTAGGCGATGATCTGGCTGTGGCTCGTGGTTCCTCGTTGGAAATGGTTAGGGCGCCGTGTGAAAGGTTGTGGGTCGGTTTTATCCTTGGATGGACGGTTGTAGAGAGCGGGACAGTATGTTTTAGCTTGCCAGATGGGAGTGTGCGCGCAAGTTCTACAGTCGCCTTCTGGTTATCGATAGTATAGGATAACAGTGTGTGGTGGCCGAGTATGTTCTGACCGATCAAGATGGGAATGTCTGATGTCGTGATCAGTGTTTCAACGTTGCAGAAAGCGGGGGAAGTATCGTCACCAAAGGTAATGTCGCAGGTGAGCTTGCCCAGAATAGAGATGTCCCCTCCGATTCCCTTGACTCGGATGTTGGATTTGGACATGTGTCTTCTTGCATCTTCAGGTAAGCGAGAAATGGGAATGATGCAAGTCGTGCATCCGGAATCCAACATGCCTACACCGGAGAATGTGATGCCGTTGTTGCGGAGGTTGATCTGAACAAGGGGCGATCGGAGATCAGGTCGGATTTGAAAGTTAAATGTGTGATCATGCTGAGTGGATACATGGACCTGGGAACGAGTCATCACATCTCGTTCGGTCCCAACTGAAAATCCAGTTCGTCGAAGCGCGTCGCGTGTTCATGGTTGTGCTGATCGCTATCTGTTCCAGGTAAACAGGTGTCAGTTGTCACTATGTGTGCTTGAGCATGAGGGGGGTGAAAATATGGGCACCTGTTGCCCTTAAAGCATGCGCGGCCTCGTAAAAAGTTTTTGCACATTGCTTGTTGGCTGGGTTGGCCAGCGCTTCTTTGTGCCCGGTTGTGCTTCATGTTGTAGGTGGGGGCGGTTCGACTTTTCCAGTCAACAATGGATGGGTTCCGCCTGTGGGTTTGCCGCAGTTGCTTGTTCAGATCCAGCAACTGTAGCTGTACGTCGGCTAGTATCTTGTCACTTTCAAGGCTACGAGATTTGTCAGAGTGTGTTGGTTGGCTCGCCATCAGCGCAGTGGTTTCAGCGGCGGTGGTGATGTCCGTTTTGATACCACGATCAAGATAGCGTTGCGCATCGCTGGCTATACCACCCGCTGAGTAGTGTCTGTCCATGGTTTTGACGAGGTGTGGATAGATGTTAGGTGTCCATGCCTTGATCTTTTCACTCATGAGCATGGCCCCAATTAGGGAAAACGCAGTTTCGGCCGTCATCTCAGCATTTTGTCTGTCCGACTTAAATTTTGCCGTGATGTGGACTGTGGCCTCTCGGATTGTGTTTTCAAGTCGGCCTGCAAAATCAGTGAGTTTCTCTCCCTCATGTCGCTGAAGGTCCCATGCTCGGCTTAGGTACTGAAAGTTTGTCATTTGGTTCCCGTGGGTGGATATAAGGTAAGCCTTTAGTTCCTCGAACGTGGACGTGGGCTGTCTTGAGTCCTCCATCTGCTGGAAGATGCCTTCGTTCAGTAGTTGCTTTGCCAGCTTGATAAACTCCTTCTCCATTGCAGGATATTCCCTTAATTCTGGCTTAACATGTATGGTGTAAGTCTTATTAAGGTCGGTAATGAAGCGGTTTACATCACTGCCCGGTTCAAAGGTCCGGATGGATTTTGTGGCGTCCCGAAGTGACTGCTGTCGTAATAGAAGCTCATAGTTTGTGGTGTGTTGTTGCAATGTGTGCGATCGATCGTGCGCGGTAGTTTGCAGAGCAGTTAAAAGTTCGTGGAGGTCTGTTTTCAGTTCACTAATGATTAATTGTGCTTGCGGGTTATCTGCCGGCTCCATGTCAATTTTTGTTTGGAGAATCGCTGCTTTTTGCTGTTTTATAAGTTCCAAGATTTCTGATCGAGAAAGGCCGGAGTATTCCATACTTGTTTTGCTGCACGCTTGACACCAGTGTTTTATACTGAGTTGTTGATATCTGTGATATGAATGTTGTGGGCGAGAAATGCGTATGGTTGCAAAACAAAGAACGTATAGATACTCACAATAACACAGTAATGATGTTATAGAAAATTTTTATAAGTAGATTAAGTACAGAGAATAGAATGGAGAAATATGTTCACAGTTAAAGAATGAATTCACTGGTAGTAGTTACAAAGTTCTGCCCTTGTCTCGTGGTGAAGGGATGGTTTTCTCGGAATTAGGGCAGAGTTCCTAGCGGCGGCGATCGTTTGATGTATCGGATGACAGGCGCCGGACGGTGGCGAAGAATCTTTAACACGAGTCGTGTGAAAGAACAAGTCTGGTGATAATTATTTGGTTCGTCTTTTTATATATTTTCTGTAGGCTCAGAAACGGCAATTTTTGTGCCCCGCGGGAAGCGTTCCGATTGGATATTTATTAATGTATTTTTTTTTTTTTTAATTTATCGCAAACGGAAGTTCTGCGCCGAGCCGATGCGTAAGCGACTAACTTTTCATTTTGAGTTGAGAACTCGAAGTGGTAACTTCCGTTTTTTTTTCTTTTCTTCTTTTCTTTCTTTTTGTTTTTTCAAATAAAGGCAAGATCTCGTCTTGTAACACAGTGCAAATGGGACACCTCTTATGGGTTGTTGTATAGGAACTGTGCCTGGCTCTGTTTGGAGTGTTAGTTCGCCTTCAAATTCACCAACTCTCTCTTTAAAAACGTCTGGGAATTCTAGTAAAATCACTTTGATGGAATCATCAATGTCTAGTTTTCTGATGTCTTTCATGGCTTGTTCTTTGAGGTCATCGCATTCTACAGCTGAAACTGTCGAGTCAAACTGATCTAGGTTGAACCGTATTAAATTTAGCTTTTGGCAAAGACTACAGCTTAAAATTGGTTGTACCTTCTCATTCATAACCATGACTGAGGCTGTCACTTTTCTTCAGTTGACAGGGTTGATAAGTTCTACCCTCATTGTTCCTTCGGTTCTGACCTTTTTCCCTCCGTATACTGAAATATCAAGTTTCTTACCTTTTTTTAGTAAGTGCTCCATTTTGTTGTCCTTCCGTTTTAAATAATGCAGAGTTTACTTTTATTGGAAAAAATTCGGAGAAAAAAAAAATTTATTCATATAATTTAAGACTTGCGAGAAGTTTTATTTATTTTATTTATTTATTTATTATTATTTATTTATTCAAATTTTATAATTAGTTTGGTTTTATATTGCAAAATTATATTGAAGGAATATTTATTTCTAACATTTTACAAAAAGATTAAAAAAGGGAAATAAGTTTTTATTAAAAAAAAAAAAAATCATTTTCGCTCTATGCAAATTTTTTCCCCTTCTTCTTCTTCGTGTTGTTGTTGCTGTAGTAGTAGTAGTAGTAGTAGTAGTAGTTGGTGGTGGTGGTTGTCGTGTTGCTGTTGCTGCTGCTGCTGCTGTTGTTGTCGTCGTCGTCGTCGTCTCTTCAGTAAATCCTGATTAAGCACACCAGTTTCTCTAATCATCTGAAATTCAAAAACTTATTAATAAAGAATATAATCTAAATCTTTAAAACTCATCCTTTGCTCATTTCTCGATATTTTTTGTTGTCATATTTGTTGTAATTTTTCTATTTTTTCAAACTAGTTTTTATTAGTAACGTCAATAGCATTCTTCTGTATATTCCTGAAAGACCCTCGCTTTTTTTTAAGTACCAAAAAATCTTTGTCAATGAATAAATTTAACATAAGACAATTATCAAAACAAGAACCCAATAACTTGGTATTTCAAAACACTTGAGTCAATATTTTAGCTTCGCTACTCGATTGTCATTTCCGACGGAAGTAACATCAAGGTGAAGGTTAACTTGTTTTATCGCTAACAATATATATAAATCATTTTCTTTTACTTTTTCGAAATATTTTCATTATATTCTTTCTATAAATCTTGTTATAATACATATTCATTTAAGATCTCGGGAATATTTATAGGGAAAGACTTACATAAAATTTATAAGTGTTATAATAGTTATCAACAAGACCTGTACACTGGTATAGCTTGAGAAATATATATTAAAATGTTTTTCAGTTAATCCTCGATTTGTACAACTGGCCAACTAAAGTTGGTCTACGCAATTTTTGAAGCCCTACATATTTGTCGGGTGAAAAGAAATCTAAAAACAGAAAAATGCACCCATCCCTTCTTACGTAGTCTAAGCAATTTAATATTCATTGGTGACTATCGGTGGGGTTTTTTTTTTCTTCTTTTGATTACTTGCTCCAGATGTGGGTGATCATCCTACATTGAATTAAAAAGTAATAGTGAATTCCCTTATAAAATGTAGAAATTTCAATCTTAAAAAAAGACAAAACTTTCGATAAATTACCATTTTAAGATTATTAAAAATAACAAATCTAAATTTCTGAAGTCCGAAATCTTTTGCACGAGGGCAAATTAACAACGAGATGAAAAGGAAACGAAACAATTTTCAAGTAAAATGTGGCAGCAGAAAGAATATAAGAGAAAGGCTGAATGAATAAATAACATGAAAAAAGAATTACTACGTCTCGAAGAAAGCCCTGAAGCAGTCCATACACCTGGACTCGCTTAGAATTATACTCAAGAAAGTACAGAAATGGAAAACGCCAGGTCATGATACTATGGGACTCCAAATTCAAAACCTTTTTAAACAGATATGGATATGTGTTGAATAGTAATATTAATAATAACAATAATAATAATGTTTGAACAAGGAGACTTGCTGTCACTTGTTCTCAAGAGAAGAAAGACAATAATTTTTTTAACAGCGTTAAATGAATAATAGTAAATGTAATAAAACTTGTTACTCCCTGTTTCGAGTTGAGAGATTCCCTCTTTTCCTAAAAGAAATTTCACTTGGACTCGGGACTCCAGACAAGTAATATGGTGAAGGAACTATAAAACAATGATACGAAGGACCTTTGATGAAAATAACCTTGACGATTAAATATATATCCACAAGATTATAAACTCATTACAGGACTTTGTAAGGAACCGTATTTACTAGATGCAATACCTTTAAAATATTCTTTTCGATATAAAATTTCTTACGAGAAGAGACCAAAAGGAAAACCATTTATCTCTGTCCGTAAAATATCCTCATTGTAAACGTACTATTCATAACCTCTTGTTTCACATAAAATTCATATATGTATATTTTATTTCGTTGTAATATTACAACAGAAACACAAGGTTTTGATGTTTGGGGGGAGGGGAAGGGAGCGGTCATCCTTTTCTATATATTCTAAGGGGACCTAGCTAGCAACTTTCGCCGACCCATTCAACAGTACAATATATAACCATTCATCCATCGCCATGCGCGCAGCAGTTACCAAAATACCACATTTGCTCTATGAAGAAGACCTACTTAAAACCCGAAAGAGGTGTATGATTTTATTTACAATATATGGTTTATTTACAATGGATATGATGGGAATGGGAAAAAAACCCGAAAAATATATATACACGAAAAACAAGGAAAAAAATTCCCCGTTTGGTTGCCCTCCAATCCCCCCGTCTATAAAATTGGAGGCCGACTGTTTTCCGGACCGAAATAACCAGAAACAAGCCGAACCTACTCCAGGTGGGACGGGAATCCTAATCTACAGGGGTAAAAGAAATAAAGGGTCGGGCGCGGTATGGGTCGATAGAAGCAGGTAATATGATTTTTTACATATGAATGTTCAAGATCTTCGAAAAAAAGCGGACTGGGATACGGGGACAATGACTCACAGCATACTGCTAACTCGGTTTCAAGGGGAAAAAACAATTCTACTTATCAGGGATGGGGTCCCTAAGGACCCGTACCGTAGACGCCATGGGCCGGCAGAAGAGGGAAGGATGACTCCAACATTATACCCTTTCTTACAACCAGGCTCGCTGCATTCACCCACCTTTTGCTGAATGTTATGCAATCCAAGCGTTTTCTATCGCATCTGATTTTGACCCTCAGCTGATGCCGAAAATACAAAACCAGATCACGATGAGAAAAGTTTGCATCGTCATACAATCCCTTGTTTCGCGTCGTCCAAATCACCATTCGGGCAACAGCTAAGATCGCGAGAAACACCATACGCTTCTTACCCTGAAACAGAGGAAGAACGTTGTCTACGACGTAACCAACGTCGAGCAGCACAAGCTGTTTGGGTTCGATGCGAGCCGTCCACTCCCCGACGTGATCCCAAAACGGGCGAAGGCGTGCTCGGCCGTTTCTTCCAACCCACTGCCGCAGCGAGGGCAATCGGGCATGTCTGCCAGGCCCGCTTTATAGTTCAAGCTGCGAAGGAGTAACGCATTCCGAACAAGTCGCCAGGTGAGCGAGAACTCGGAGTTGTTCAAGAACCTTGATCCTGGCGCCCAATTCCAATGAGAGCGGATCTCCTCCGCCGTACAGCCGTGCCGCTCGCTGAGAGGATCAGAAGCGGAACCCACCACTAACTCCCGGTAAAGTTCTTTCCGAGGCCATGAAAGGTCACTGGACCCAAGAAGGTTACGAAGGGCCTTTCGGCACTCGCGGACAAACAGTGCTTCGCCCAAAGGCTTACGTCGACCTTCAGCCTTTGGGTCTGAGTTGAGGCGAGGAAAAGTCCGACTCGCCTTTCGTCTCCACACTGCGTCCCTCGTCAAGGATCGGCCCAGGTATGCAAATCTTTCAGCACGCCAGTGGCTCTCCAGATCAGGCATACCCAGACCCCCGTTCATATATGTATATAAACCTACCAATTCTTGTTATTGTTGTTTGTTCCCTTTTTTATGTTTAAATTTGTTATTTTGCATGTCTGTCAAAAGCCTAATTGTAATATAATGACCGAGGGATTTCGTTTTATGCCTTTGGGTTTAGTTAGGCTGAGAACACTTCGGTTCAGCACATGGGTTACTTATGTGCAACATTAACACAGGTGTTCACGCGCGGGCGGAGCGGACGTGTCACTCAGTGATGACACAATAGCCCGAGATGGGAAACGGGGCTAGCAAGTGCGAATGACGTCACGCACCGGAAGTGCGCGGAGGATTTTGGGAGTTTGAAGAAAGTTAGTAGAGTTAAGACTAGACTCCGGACAAGAAGGGTTGACTTTCGCTTGCTAGCGGAGGCCTTGGGCAGGTGTCGCACGAGATGGCGAGCAGATGAAAAAGCCAGAATAGAAAGATTGTGCCTTTCTCTCCTTATGTCGAAAAACCTTTAAACTCAAAGGTAATAAAAAATTTCGTCCCTGAACTTAGAAGTCGTAAGTGTTTTTCGTGTTTTGTGGGGATTTTTATAAGCCCCGAAAAGCCCGGTTTAAATCCTACGTTTTGTAAAAGAATAAAACCGTACTTCAACAGCAGTAGGGAGTTGGTTGACAGCTTTTGAAGAAAGGAGACGAACGACTTTTAGTGCAACAAAATTTATATACAACAACAACAATAAACAGGGTTTTACACCACATGGAACAAACAACGAATATGTAAGAGTTCAAAAAAGAGTTCAAGGTTCAGATAGGTTGTTGGGTTTTGTAAGGTTTGTAAGGTTTAGTTGTAAGGTTGTTAGAAGGTAAAGGTTTAAGGTAAGGTTTGGTAAGGTTTGCAGATAAAATGCCTGCTGGAATTTAGCTGTGTGTCCTGTTCCTTTTAACTCAGTATGTGCGTTCGTCGCTCTTGGCTGCTGGCTGGTGGAAGGTACCAAATACGTTTGCCGTCAAGGGCTGCTACGAATGGACCTGTTGCTAACAGCGGTGGGAATGGCAAAAAGGGAAGAATCTTCAGTCGTAGCTCTTTTTTTTTTTTATAGTGGACACCACGTGACCCCAAGGGGCTGCTGAAATTCGGTGAAACAGGATCACCAGTTCCTTAACAAAATTTCTTCAGTGTCGAGATTCCTATGTTCTATGTTCTATATGTAATGAACAGTCTATGTACGTTTCGCGTAGCCGTATCTGCCTATGGTACATAATAATTTGTATTATTTTTTTTATGTTCTTTCGTAAATACTTAATTTGTTGTATTAGAACAACTGTTAGCGACGACTATATCTCTAACCCTGTTTATTATAGAAGTAATTCTAGTTTAGAGAAAAACCGTTCGCTACAATTGCATACATGGATGCTGGTTTTTAAAAATTTACACTCATCCATGACAGGCTTCACGACTGAGTAAATAACTCGAAGAAGCAAGCCATCCTGATCTAGAAAGACCCCCCCCCATACACACACCAAAGGTACCATCCCCACCAACTATACAACAAAAACGTGTCTACCGATAATGGGGAAAAAACTGATCGCACGGATTAAAGAAGAGATCTATAAAAATTTTGTATGCCATGGACTATTTCCGGAAGAACAAAAAGAATGCCGCATAGGAACAAGAGTAACAAGTGAACTTATGGGACCCCAAAATTCAAAACCTTTTTAAATAAATATAGATATATATTGAATAATAATAATAATAATAATAATAATAATAATAATAATAATAAAGTTTGAACAAAGAGACTTGCTGTCACTTGTTCTCAAAAAAAAAGCCAAACATTTTTGAAAAGCATTAAATATATGATAATAAATGTAACAAGATTAGCACCAGTAAGTCCAAAGAACACCCTTAGTGCTAGACCAAGTGTCTGAAAAAAATGATTTATGACCCCTTGTCACTTCCTGTTTCTAGCTTAGATATCCCCCTTTCCTAAAAAGAAAAGTTAGTTGAACTCAGGACTCCGGCCAAGTTAATTTGGGAAGGAAATATAAAACAAAGAACGAAGGACCTTTAATGAAAATAACCTTGAACGATTAAAACAATAAATCCCCAAGATTATAAACTCATTACAGGACTTTGTAAGTAACCATATTTACTAGATGCAAAACCTTTAAAATATTCTTTTAGATATAAAATTTCTTACTGTAGTAATAACACAGACTATTTCTCTACGCGCAAGATTACAACCCCTTGGCGTAGGAATACATACATACACCCTTCTGATTTAGAATAAATATGCCTTAACTAAAGCACGCATGCCTTATGTTGTCCTTAAGCCTACTAAGCCTAATAATAAATACTAACACCCACAAGATTCAAGGAAGACAGGGAGTCTGTGAGGGATGATGAGAGGCGTGGGAGGAGCAAGAAAGTCAGAACACCAGAGTTGATTGGCCAGAGGGTTATGATTAGGGTTTGGGTTATTATGTTGTGGTTTTAAGGGAGTTTAGGAAGAGATTCTTGGGAAGAGGCCAGCACTCTTCAAATCGGGTCAGTGGCATTTCTACCGGGACAATGCACCAGTCCACAACTCCATCCTTGTCACAGACTATTTGACCAAGATGGGCATCAAGACAGTTGCTCACCGTCCCTATAGTCCAGACCTTGCTCCCAGTGGCTTTTGGTTATTCTCTAAGCTCAGAGGCTGTCGTTATGGGACAATTTAGGAGATGAAAGAGGCTGTGATGAAGGTCATTGACACGCTCACACAAGAGGACTTCAATGGGGCCTTCCAGCAGTTGTTGGAACGGTACAAGTACATTGCAGCCGGAGAAGGTTACTTCGAAGGGGACTTGAGTTTCATGTGTGTACTATCAATAAAAGTGCCCATACGAAAAAAGTCTTGAAACTTATCGTATGCACCTCGCATAAAATTTTGTTCTCAGTTATACCAATTGTAGTTGGTGCACTCGGAACGGTCGACAAGAACCTGAGGAAGGGACTAGTGGAAGTGGAAATCAGTGGGACAATCGAAAACATCTAAACTGCAGCATTGTAAAGATCGGCTAGAATACTGGCTTGAGTCCTGGAGACCTGAGGAGAATTGCTGTCCACTCAGATTCCACTGAAAGCCCACCATCTAATGCTGGTGTGAAAGACTCATAAATAATAATAATAATAATAATAATAATAATAATAATAATAATAATGCATAGGGCCAAACAGAAAAATATGTATTAAAAATCGAGGAAACAAAAAATGGGAAGAAAAACAGCTCCATAGGAACTTGAGAAGACAATTTAAGGACATTTTGCGTGAGATGATTTGAACGTGGCTACGCAGAGGAAACCTAAAGCGAGAAATCGAGTCACTTTTAATGATAATTATTTACATAGAAGCTAAAAAATATTAGAATACTAAGTGTAGTTTCTGTGGAGAGGGAGGGGGAAGGGGGGGACAACCAGTCCCGTAATAAATGAATGCAGCAAACTGGCACAGAATATGTATAAGAGCAGGCATGACTGAGTAGGAAAGGTGACCCACAGGGAATTGTGCAAATGACTAAACTTTGACCATACAGAACAATGGCATTTGCTCAGGCCTGAATCTATCTGGGAGAATGAGACAAAAAATTCTCTTGGATTTTGAAATACAGAGAGAGCTGAAAAAGTTAGGGAACATGAAAGTTACTGTCATACCAATCAAATTGGACAACGATTCGTTGAAAAGAAATTTTTTTTTATCGAAATAAATTTATAACAGCAAAAAAAATCCATTTTTCTTGTTTTAGTTTAATTTTTTTTTTTAGACAAAAGATTTAGGTTAATAATTCTATTCAATACTTTCTTTTCTTTTCTTTTTTAGCATTTGTCATTATTGGCAAATTTACCTGTCGTTGAAATTGTTAAACGAACAACAAACAAAAATATTTTAAAAATGATTCGAATGATAAAGAAAAGAATAACAAAGAAAATTCAACATTTTAAATTCAGCAACGATGATGACAGAAGAATGTCTTCTAATATTCAAATGTTTATTGTTAAATATTAATTCATTTTAGTTATGTTTCGTTTTATTTTGTTTTTTGTTTTAGTTTTTTCAACGTGAACTTTGAAAAATATCTTTTTCAAAAAATATATTACGATGGTAAAAATGAAACAAGATTGAAAGACTTTCTTTTCGTCAGTATGAGTATATAACATTTAAGGTGTATATATATATATATATATATATATATATATATATATATATATATATATATATATATATATATATATATATATATTCTCAAAAGCATTTTAACGTCTAATCGTTTCCGCGCGAAAACCGACCACGTGCAGAAAAGATGTGGACTGCAACTATGTCAGTCATGGGGTAGGCCACAATCAGCTTTGTTAAAAAAGTCAATTGTATTGTTGTTTTGTGAGGAGAGAGGTTGTTATTGTTCTTCATCATCATAATCATCATCATTATTATAATTCCATTTTAATAATCAGGAGATCTCCACTGATTGACCCATCGTGACTTAATTTATGAATGAATGACATATAAACATGGAACAAAAAAGTAACTCTAAATAAGAGATGTAAAATTGAAAAAAAAACCCACTAAAACTCTTTTGTGTCAGAGTATAACTTTGGCTCACCAAAGATAAAAAACGAAAAAGCAAATTGGGAAAATATTGTGATTTATTTCCTTGTTATTGTATTGGAAACTCTTGGCTAATCTCAGTAATAATTTGTAGCAGCGCAGAATTGCTGACAAAGATATTCACAACACAAAAGAGTTCAATGGTTAAGATATAAGTTCTCTCCCTTAGACTAATAATGACCGTCTCTCAGAGAACCTTCGAGTTCACTTTTTCTATCAGTTTACTTACCTATCTATCTATAACTATCAGATAGATTGATAGATATTTTCAATTTTCATCATATATTAATCATTAATATAAAAATATACTATATATATTCATGCTTCTGGATTTAAGTTTTCATTATTTTCTAAAACGGTTATTTTAAATGATTAAACCATCCAATACCACAAAATTTTCTCACTAATATTCTTATCTTTTGGGATTTATTTAAGTTGATACATTCTTCATATTGAAAATGAATCCAGTGACCCAAGCACAAATCCAAGACAAAGCATATTTCACAAAGCACTAACATCTTTGAAAAAGGTATGAATACAACTATTCAAACCCCACCTATGGTTATAAGTAGTAGCTGAGACTGAGTTCTTTAACTATGGTATGGCACCCAGTCTAGGAGAAGGAAAAGCTCTTAATTCAAACCTGTTGCACTCTGCTGAAAAATAGACCTTGTGTTGCATTTTACTCATGGTGGAGTGGTTGGGTAAATACAACCATTCTTTATCAAGTGAAAAGGAATTCATTTTCTATCAAGAATTCAGAAATTGAGTATCAGATATTTCTGAAAGAAAGCAGTATCATTAAAAATCTTTTTCTATGTAAAATTAAGAATGTTTGCTTCTTATACCAAACAGATCAATGAATGTTAAAGTTTTTAAAATTAAATACAAGACATCTTAGATGCTATTTTGTAAATGTTGCATGGGGTTCTGTTTTGATGTTTTCTCTTTAGTATTTGTATCTACATTGCATTAAATTCCATAATGGATGGGTTTATATAACTAATTGTCAAATTCATTTTTTTAACTGAGTGCATTTCACTAATATGCAACATTTCAGACAATATTTAAAAAATTAAATATGAAATATGTTTAGAAAGTATTGAGGCTGAAGATGAATATATATGAAGCTGTATAAAGATAAAACAATGAATGAAATATTAATTTTCTTTAAAATAGTTCTCTCTCTTATTCCATTGAGTTTTCACTTGGTGAAAGCACCTCTGAAACTCCTTTTTTGGTATAGTATAATGCTACACATCCTCAAATTTTATTTGTGAGATAAATCTTTAGTTTAAGGAAAAGTCATATAGAGATAGGCCTGGTGAATATAGAGAGTGCTGCCCTTACACAATCCTGTGTTTCATCAAAAACAGCTGATCAAAAAGCATTGAAAATTGGCATTGATTGGTCTAGACTTCTGTGACTCAATGGACCTTTGGTGTGGTGGTATATAGGGTTACATATATGTGTGTGCATGTGTATGTGTGGGCCTAGACATATTCACACAGGTGTGTGTAAGCATACACTGAGTATGTAGGTGTGGACACATGTATATATATATATATATATATATATATATATATATATATATATATATGTGTATAGGGGTCAACAAAGACTGAATGTCTGTAAGTGGTAATGTAGGTCAAAAGTTCAGGATAAGGGAAATAGATTTTTATCTCTTTTGTTAGACACAACTTTTGGCATTAATCAGTAGATGGAAGAGATTTGCCATTTCTTTACTACCTAAATTTGGGTGGGCCATATCTGGGAGGAGATTGCAGGTTTCATTTCTATGAATTGAGTTTAGAAAACTGGCAGTTGGAGTTCTCCCTGGGTAGTTGTTGGTAACCAGAGAGACAAGTTGGACCTGAAAGATAGTCAGTTGTTCCAGAGACATAGTAGCAGTATCAGGCTGCATACCAAAGTGGAATAGAGAGTTATGTAAAGGTCCTAAAGTGACACAAACACCCATCTGTGACGAGATCTTGTCCTTCAAAAATTTGTTTCTTTTTCTTTTCTTTTTCTTTGGTATTTTATGAGAAAAATCATTTTTTTAATTGGTTATATTTGCCATTGACCTAGGGGTTAGAGTGTTCGCCAATGGCCCGGGAGACCTGGGTTCAATCCCAGGTCGAGTCATACCAAAGACTCAAAAAATGGTACTTGATGCCTCCTTGCTTAACACTCAGCATTATAAGGTACGGATCAAGGGTAGAGTAGAGCAATCCAGGGAAGGAGTAGCGCCTTCCCCTTCACATTGGTGTAGTAGCTATCAAAAAGGGAGCCTTCGGGTTACCCTCGACTATGGTCGCCAACTTTACTTTTATATTTGCCAGTGTTTGTATGTATTTACTTACTCTCTCTCTCTCTCTCTCTTTTTCTCTCTCTCTCTCTCTCAGATTTTCATCTGTTCATTTAGCTTCTCTTAGGATTTTTTTTGCAAGGAAAATTTTACATAATTCAAATTATTTTATTTCATTCATCGAAAATACAACCATCCTGTCAATGTGGTTTAGAATATACTGACAGGCTGACATCTCATAAAAAATGTGATGTCCATAGATTGAGAGAAAATTATTAAAAAGTTTTGATATTTTCACACAATATTCTAATCCGCATCAATTTGAGGTTTACACAAATACATGATGTTTTAACAGTTTTTGAGTGTTGGCTTTGTGGTTAGGGTAGATCTTCCTCATCATCATAGTAAGATTTTAACAGCTTTTGAGTGTTGGCTTTGTGGTTAGGGCAGATCTTCCTCATCATCATAGTAAGATTTTAACAGCTTTCAAATATTGGCTTTGTGGCTAGGAAAGATCTTCCTCATCATCATAGTAAGTTTTTTTCGTATATTTCATGTTTAATTTTTATTGAAAAGGTCAGAAATTCATATAAAGTATAAAGACGATTAAAGTTAATGATTTTTTAAAAGAAGTTTTCCGAGGAATTTTACAATTTGATTGAAATCAGTTAAACTTTAAAACAATAAATATAAGAATTTTGATTTTCCTCAAAATGTACAAATTGTAAAATCTTAGAATAGACTGTTTATTTTCTCCTTCCCTTACTCAGTGACATCACAAATATCTTCTTTTTATGGTATTTATTATACATTCTCTTCAATAAATTTTAAAAAGGACATGTCCTAAGTTGGGGTATCACAAAGAACACCCAGAACCAAACCAATTCAATGTCATGAAGGAAATGTACTGTAGTTCAACCTTATCTGTGGTTTGGTGTCAATCATAAAAATAATCAAGTTTTATTTAATAATAGCCTCAAAGTGAAAGAATCGGGAATCTGACATTTTTGATATATTAAAAAGGAATTATGAATTGTTTTCTTTTAAAAGAAAAGGTGAAAGTTTTTGACTCTATAAAGAAAGAAAAAAATGTCTACCAAGTTTGCTAAGATTTAAGTATGAATCTTTTATCTATCACATAACTTTAATTACAGTCTCTTATTTTTATTGTTTTTTTATTTGTTTAAATTTCTGTGGTAAAGTTTGATAATTTTTATCACTTATAGTATTTGGATTATTGTCTTTACCTTTATTCTTACATTCACAACATTTCTGTCAATGTGTCCTTCAGCCTTCTTCAGGTGTTTCATGTCTAACTCAAGAGTCCACATAAAACAAAAAAACTGCAATATGAGCTGAGGTAAAAATTCGTACATTATAGTAGTGATTAGTATTTCAGAGGTTGACAGAGACATGAGGCTTATAAGTCCCAAAAATTCACTCTGAATTGTCCTGCAAGACATGTGGGACAATTTTTTTATTTTATTTATTTTTTAAAAATTTTATTAATCATGTGCATAGGAAAAAAGCATAGAGTACATAGTTTTCAGTTCGATACAGGATTTATATTTATGAAAATATGTAATTTTTTCATACTATCATAAATAGTAGGAGGGTGAGTTAAAAATTTGGTAATATTTTTGTACATACTAGTTTGCAGTGCTTATATCATGTGACTAAAGCAGTTTGGGCTGTGGAAGGTAACCAGAGTGGGTGACAGGATCATGGTAGTTGTTGTCCTGACATATGTATTGCTTCATTCAGTGTATCTTTTGAAAACAGCACAGATAAAAATACAATATATCCTAATTTGGAAACTTATGGTTTATGAATTCAAATTGAGCCAAAATGCTGTGGAATTAACACAAAAACATTTGTTGTACGAAAGGTAACAGCACAGTTGATCACATTGCAGTAACTAAATGGTTCAAGGAATTTTGCTTGAGTTGCAAGAACATCGACAACTAGATAAGGTTGGATAGGCCTAAAACTATTGATTCCTATCAGGTAAGGTTGGATAGGCCTAAACTCATTGATTCCTATGAGGTAAGGTTGGATAGACCTAAAACCATTGATTACTATCAGGTAAGGTTGGATAGGCCTAAAATCATTGATTCCTATCAGGTAAGGTTCTGAGGTAGGATCTAGCACTGGCTAGTATGTTTAGCTTAACCTGGGAATTTTCACCAAAATCAAACCTCTTGGCTTTCCTTGTTGAATTGAGATAACTGCCACCATTTGCTACGTTGTGAATTTTTGATCCGAATAGTGGTGTTTAAGCAACATCAGATTGTTTCAACTATGGAAGTTGATCTAATTTTGGCTAGAATCTAAGCTGAAGAAAAATCGCTGTTCATGGAGAAAATAGTTCCTGTCGCAATTCACAAGAACACAAAGAAAAGAAAAGCAACACTTTCGATTTTTGTATAATACAACTTTCTCAAATCTATTGTCTTTATCTTACCATTGAAGAATTTACATAAATGTGTAGAATACAAAAGAAAAAGGTTACACGAGATTTACTTGCTCGTTTAGAAAGTGACAAAGAGATCCAGAGAAGGTGTTAGGGAGGCAATTATTGATTCTTGGTTTCTTTTAAAAGTTTGCTTATCTTGGTTTTTGTTGGCATAACAATAGGGATTCGCAAAGTTCCTATGTCAACTATAAATTCTAATCAGACCAGTACAATTCACAAAGTCTCTCTGTCTTATTGAACTCTCGCTTCAAACTCTCAACTCTGAACTTAACTACAAACTCAACTCTGACTCAACCTCCGACTTTGCACTCAACTACTTACTGGCCTCTGCACACTGCTTATGTAAATTGGGGGTGGGGTCTCAACAATTATTGCTTACGCCCATGAATAATGATATGGAAATTGCCTTGACCACCGATATTCCATATATTTTTTTTAGAAATTCCTGATGGCTATATTGACAGGTACTTAAAATGAATTCGGGACACCCGCTGTTTTCTGTCAAGATAATTATTATTATTATTAAATAAAAAAAAATCCACTTATCCTGTCTCTTTGTATGCCAGGATTCTTTCCTTTAGGCCACACAAGGTTTTATTAACCCTTTTATCACAGGGTTCAATCTACGAATCCATCTCTCCACTCCAAGAACCATCACCTTACTTACTAAAGAGTTAACTCCAGGAAGGTTAGTCAAAATAATAAATAAATAATTAAGACAAAAAATAAAATGATGAATAAAAAGAATTAGGAATTTTCTTTACTTATTCATTGTATTATAGAAAAACAAACTTATTTCTAAATCTATCCTTTTATCCATTTAATTAATAAATTCATTCTAATCCCTTAGAATTGTTAATTAATTAATCCACTTGGGTGGGTGAGGGGCATTCTCCCTATCACAAGGTTGGATAAGCCTAAAATCATTGAAGTACAGTCGCATAGGCCTAAAACTGTTGATTCCAAACGATAGAGGCAAACCTCATCAGGTTTACAATTACTGTATGGTTTCAAATAATTACTTCCATTTAAAAATAATCATTTGTTTGCAAACAATTATATGGTTTCAAATAATTACTTCCATTTAAAAATAATCATTTGTTTGCAAACAATTATATGGTTTCAAATAATTACTTCCATTTAAAAATAATCATTTGTTTGCAAACAATTATATGGTTTCAAATAATTACTTCCACTTAGAAATAATCATTTGTTTGCAAACAATTATATGGTTTCAAATAATTACTTCCACTTAGAAATAATCATTTGTTTGCAAACAATTATATGGTTTCAAATAATTACTTCCATTTAAAAATAATCATTTGTTTGCAAACAATTATATGGTTTCAAATAATTACTTCCATTTAAAAATAATCATTTGTTTGCAAACAATTATATGGTTTCAAATAATTACTTCCACTTAGAAATAATCATTTGTTTGCAAACAATTATATGGTTTCAAATAATTACTTCCACTTAGAAATAATCATTTGTTTGCAAACAATTATATGGTTTCAAATAATTACTTCCACTTAGAAATAATCATTTGTTTGCAAACAATTATATGGTTTCAAATAATTACTTCCACTTAGAAATAATCATTTGTTTGCAAACAATTATATGATTTCAAATAATTACTTCCACTTAGAAATAATCATTTGTTTGCAAACAATTATATGGTTTCAAATAATTACTTCCACTTAGAAATAATCATTTGTTTGCAAACAATTATATGGTTTCAAATAATTACTTCCATTTAAAAATAATCATTTGTTTGCAAACAATTATATGGTTTCAAATAATTACTTCCATTTAAAAATAATCATTTGTTTGCAAACAATTATATGGTTTCAAATAATTACTTCCACTTAGAAATAATCATTTGTTTGCAAACAATTATATGGTTTCAAATAATTACTTCCACTTAGAAATAATCATTTGTTTGCAAACAATTATATGGTTTCAAATAATTACTTCCACTTAGAAATAATCATTTGTTTGCAAACAATTATATGGTTTCAAATAATTACTTCCATTTAAAAATAATCATTTGTTTGCAAACAATTATATGGTTTCAAATAATTACTTCCACTTAGAAATAATCATTTGTTTGCAAACAATTATATGATTTCAAATAATTACTTCCATTTAAAAATAATCATTTGTTTGCAAACAATTATATGGTTTCAAATAATTACTTCCACTTAGAAATAATCATTTGTTTGCAAACAATTATATGGTTTCAAATAATTACTTCCATTTAAAAATAATCATTTGTTTGCAAACAATTATATGGTTTCAAATAATTACTTCCATTTAAAAATAATCATTTGTTTGCAAACAATTATATGGTTTCAAATAACTAATTATAATCTTCAGAAAACAATTACAGCCTCGAAGAATGTTATGATTTACATTAGGCTGAAAATATTTTATTATTTTCAAAACGATTTGTTTAAACTATTTTAAAATCAACAGAATGATAAAACTTGGTATTATACTTTATCCCAGTTTTGTCAATATTGTCAAAGAATGCAAGTGAAATTTCTATACATTTAATTCAAATAAAAATGATTACTCGTAATGATTCTAGTAATATTATTAAAAAATAACTATTTAGACAATTCAACCACAACACAGAAGTCGGTTCTTTTCTTTTTAAAAGCGCGTAAAAATCTGACAAATAAACATCATTTAATCACGTTTTGCAAATAAATAAGACCATTGATGTTTTTAACAGAATTATATTACAACGTTAGTAAAATAGATAAATAAAGCCGTAAAAGAATTTTTAAAAATCAAATAAATATTCTATACTCATCAAGGCCGTATATTTCGTTTTTAAACGAGTGCATATCGGCTTTCGTTAACATTCCATAATATATTCAGGAAGGATCCTCGCTTTTTTAAAAGTACCAAAAAATCTTTGTCAATGAATAAATTTAACATAAGACAATTATCAAAACAATAACCCAATAACTTTGTATTTAAAAAAAATTGAGTCAATATTTTGGCTTCGCTAATCGATTGTCATTTCCGGCGGAAGTAATGTCAAGGTGAAGGTTAACTTGTTTTATCGCTAACAATATATATAAATCATTTTCTTTTACTCATGCAAAATATTTTCAATATATTTTTTATATGAATCTAGTTATAATATATATTTTTTTAAGATAATTGCAATATTTTTACGAAAAGACTTACCTGAAATTTATAATTGGTATAATAGTTACCAACAAGACCTGTACTCTGGTATAGCTTGAGAAATATATATTAAGATGGTTGTCGCTGGGCCGTCTGGCATTCGTGCCGGATGGGTGCTCGAAACCAAGAGCAGACTCGGGGCCGAATAGGCCCCCAGCTTCGGCTGGGCAACCTTCGGGTGGGCGAGCTGCACTTATGTCCCCTTTGTACGGCACTAGACCAAGCGTCTAGTTTAAGCCGTAAACTGGCATACGTGCCCGGACCCACATTTGGGTTCGTGAAACTGCTTGCCTCATCAGGCTCACATTGCACTAAGTGAGCCGATGAGCAGCACAGACAAGCAGGGTTCGAGTCTCGGCTCCTTCCCGACCTTCCCCTCCCCTTTATCCCCACTTTAATCGGCCTTCGGGCTTTTGACCTTGTGTCAAGTCGTGTCTGGTGGGAGGCAGCGACAAATATATGGCATTCGTGCCGGATGGGTGCTCGAAACCAAGAGCAGACTCGGGGCCGAATAGGCCCCCAGCTTCGGCTGGGCAACCTTCGGGTGGGCGAGCTGCACTTATGTCCCCTTTGTACGGCACTAGACCAAGCGTCTAGTTTAAGCCGTAAACTGGCATACGTGCCCGGACCCACATTTGGGTTCGTGAAACTGCTTGCCTCATCAGGCTCACATTGCACTAAGTGAGCCGATGAGCAGCACAGACAAGCAGGGTTCGAGTCTCGGCTCCTTCCCGACCTTCCCCTCCCCTTTATCCCCACTTTAATCGGCCTTCGGGCTTTTGACCTTGTGTCAAGTCGTGTCTGGTGGGAGGCAGCGACAAATATATGGCATTCGTGCCGGATGGGTGCTCGAAACCAAGAGCAGACTCGGGGCCGAATAGGCCCCCAGCTTCGGCTGGGCAACCTTCGGGTGGGCGAGCTGCACTTTTGTCCCCTTTGTACGGCACTAGACCAAGCGTCTAGTTTAAGCCGTAAACTGGCATACGTGCCCGGACCCACATTTGGGTTCGTGAAACTGCTTGCCTCATCAGGCTCACATTGCACTAAGTGAGCCGATGAGCAGCACTGACAAGCAGGGTTCGAGTCTCGGCTCGTTCCCGACCTTCCCCTCCCCTTTATCCCCACTTTAATCGGCCTTCGGGCTTTTGACCTTGTGTCAAGTCGTGTCTGGTGGGAGGCAGCGACAAATATATGGCACGCCCCCGGCTTTTTAGCTGGGCCGTCTGGCATTCGTGCCGGATGGGTGCTCGAAACCAAGAGCAGACTCGGGGCCGAATAGGCCCCCAGCTTCGGCTGGGCAACCTTCGGGTGGGCGAGCTGCACTTTTGTCCCCTTTGTACGGCACTAGACCAAGCGTCTAGTTTAAGCCGTAAACTGGCATACGTGCCCGGACCCACATTTGGGTTCGTGAAACCGCTTGCCTCATCAGGCTCACATTGCACTAAGTGAGCCGATGAGCAGCACAGACAAGCAGGGTTCGAGTCTCGGCTCCTTCCCGACCTTCCCCTCCCCTTTATCCCCACTCTAATTGGCCTTCGGGCTTTTGACCTTGTGTCAAGTCGTGTCTGGTGGGAGGCAGCGACAAATATATGGCATTCGTGCCGGATGGGTGCTCGAAACCAAGAGCAGACTCGGGGCCGAATAGGCCCCCAGCTTCGGCTGGGCAACCTAAGGGTGGGCGAGCTGCACTTTTGTCCCCCTTGTACGGCACTAGACCAAGCGTCTAGTTTAAGCCGTAAACTGGCATACGTGCCCGGACCCACATTTGGGTTCGTGAAACTGCTTGCCTCATCAGGCTCACATTGCACTAAGTGAGCCGATGAGCAGCACAGACAAGCAGGGTTCGAGTCTCGGCTCCTTCCCGACCTTCCCCTCCCCTTTATCCCCACTTAAATGGCCTTCGGGCTTTTGACCTTGTGTCAAGTCGTGTCTGGTGGGAGGCAGCGACAAATATATGGCAAACCCCCGGCTTTTTAGCTGGGCCGTCTGGCATTCGTGCCGGATGGGTGCTCGAAACCAAGAGCAGACTCGGGGCCGAATAGGCCCCCAGCTTCGGCTGGGCAACCTAAGGGTGGGCGAGCTGCACTTTTGTCCCCCTTGTACGGCACTAGACCAAGCGTCTAGTTTAAGCCGTAAACTGGCATACGTGCCCGGACCCACATTTGGGTTCGTGAAACTGCTTGCCTCATCAGGCTCACATTGCACTAAGTGAGCCGATGAGCAGCACAGACAAGCAGGGTTCGAGTCTCGGCTCCTTCCCGACCTTCCCCTCCCCTTTATCCCCACTTTAATTGGCCTTCGGGCTTTTGACCTTGTGTCAAGTCGTGTCTGGTGGGAGGCAGCGACAAATATATGGCATTCGTGCCGGATGGGTGCTCGAAACCAAGAGCAGACTCGGGGCCGAATAGGCCCCCAGCTTCGGCTGGGCAACCTTCGGGTGGGCGAGCTGCACTTTTGTCCCCTTTGTACGGCACTAGACCAAGCGTCTAGTTTAAGCCGTAAACTGGCATACGTGCCCGGACCCACATTTGGGTTCGTGAAACTGCTTGCCTCATCAGGCTCACATTGCACTAAGTGAGCCGATGAGCAGCACTGACAAGCAGGGTTCGAGTCTCGGCTCGTTCCCGACTTTCCCCTCCCCTTTATCCCCACTTTAATTGGCCTTCGGGCTTTTGACCTTGTGTCAAGTCGTGTCTGGTGGGAGGCAGCGACAAATATATGGCATTCGTGCCGGATGGGTGCTCGAAACCAAGAGCAGACTCGGGGCCGAATAGGCCCCCAGCTTCGGCTGGGCAACCTTCGGGTGGGCGAGCTGCACTTATGTCCCCTTTGTACGGCACTAGACCAAGCGTCTAGTTTAAGCCGTAAACTGGCATACGTGCCCGGACCCACATTTGGGTTCGTGAAACTGCTTGCCTCATCAGGCTCACATTGCACTAAGTGAGCCGATGAGCAGCACAGACAAGCAGGGTTCGAGTCTCGGCTCCTTCCCGACCTTCCCCTCCCCTTTATCCCCACTTTAATCGGCCTTCGGGCTTTTGACCTTGTGTCAAGTCGTGTCTGGTGGGAGGCAGCGACAAATATATGGCATTCGTGCCGGATGGGTGCTCGAAACCAAGAGCAGACTCGGGGCCGAATAGGCCCCCAGCTTCGGCTGGGCAACCTTCGGGTGGGCGAGCTGCACTTTTGTCCCCTTTGTACGGCACTAGACCAAGCGTCTAGTTTAAGCCGTAAACTGGCATACGTGCCCGGACCCACATTTGGGTTCGTGAAACTGCTTGCCTCATCAGGCTCACATTGCACTAAGTGAGCCGATGAGCAGCACTGACAAGCAGGGTTCGAGTCTCGGCTCGTTCCCGACCTTCCCCTCCCCTTTATCCCCACTTTAATCGGCCTTCGGGCTTTTGACCTTGTGTCAAGTCGTGTCTGGTGGGAGGCAGCGACAAATATATGGCACGCCCCCGGCTTTTTAGCTGGGCCGTCTGGCATTCGTGCCGGATGGGTGCTCGAAACCAAGAGCAGACTCGGGGCCGAATAGGCCCCCAGCTTCGGCTGGGCAACCTTCGGGTGGGCGAGCTGCACTTTTGTCCCCTTTGTACGGCACTAGACCAAGCGTCTAGTTTAAGCCGTAAACTGGCATACGTGCCCGGACCCACATTTGGGTTCGTGAAACCGCTTGCCTCATCAGGCTCACATTGCACTAAGTGAGCCGATGAGCAGCACAGACAAGCAGGGTTCGAGTCTCGGCTCCTTCCCGACCTTCCCCTCCCCTTTATCCCCACTCTAATTGGCCTTCGGGCTTTTGACCTTGTGTCAAGTCGTGTCTGGTGGGAGGCAGCGACAAATATATGGCATTCGTGCCGGATGGGTGCTCGAAACCAAGAGCAGACTCGGGGCCGAATAGGCCCCCAGCTTCGGCTGGGCAACCTAAGGGTGGGCGAGCTGCACTTTTGTCCCCCTTGTACGGCACTAGACCAAGCGTCTAGTTTAAGCCGTAAACTGGCATACGTGCCCGGACCCACATTTGGGTTCGTGAAACTGCTTGCCTCATCAGGCTCACATTGCACTAAGTGAGCCGATGAGCAGCACAGACAAGCAGGGTTCGAGTCTCGGCTCCTTCCCGACCTTCCCCTCCCCTTTATCCCCACTTAAATGGCCTTCGGGCTTTTGACCTTGTGTCAAGTCGTGTCTGGTGGGAGGCAGCGACAAATATATGGCAAACCCCCGGCTTTTTAGCTGGGCCGTCTGGCATTCGTGCCGGATGGGTGCTCGAAACCAAGAGCAGACTCGGGGCCGAATAGGCCCCCAGCTTCGGCTGGGCAACCTAAGGGTGGGCGAGCTGCACTTTTGTCCCCCTTGTACGGCACTAGACCAAGCGTCTAGTTTAAGCCGTAAACTGGCATACGTGCCCGGACCCACATTTGGGTTCGTGAAACTGCTTGCCTCATCAGGCTCACATTGCACTAAGTGAGCCGATGAGCAGCACAGACAAGCAGGGTTCGAGTCTCGGCTCCTTCCCGACCTTCCCCTCCCCTTTATCCCCACTTTAATTGGCCTTCGGGCTTTTGACCTTGTGTCAAGTCGTGTCTGGTGGGAGGCAGCGACAAATATATGGCATTCGTGCCGGATGGGTGCTCGAAACCAAGAGCAGACTCGGGGCCGAATAGGCCCCCAGCTTCGGCTGGGCAACCTTCGGGTGGGCGAGCTGCACTTTTGTCCCCTTTGTACGGCACTAGACCAAGCGTCTAGTTTAAGCCGTAAACTGGCATACGTGCCCGGACCCACATTTGGGTTCGTGAAACTGCTTGCCTCATCAGGCTCACATTGCACTAAGTGAGCCGATGAGCAGCACTGACAAGCAGGGTTCGAGTCTCGGCTCGTTCCCGACTTTCCCCTCCCCTTTATCCCCACTTTAATTGGCCTTCGGGCTTTTGACCTTGTGTCAAGTCGTGTCTGGTGGGAGGCAGCGACAAATATATGGCATTCGTGCCGGATGGGTGCTCGAAACCAAGAGCAGACTCGGGGCCGAATAGGCCCCCAGCTTCGGCTGGGCAACCTTCGGGTGGGCGAGCTGCACTTTTGTCCCCTTTGTACGGCACTAGACCAAGCGTCTAGTTTAAGCCGTAAACTGGCATACGTGCCCGGACTCACATTTGGGTTCGTGAAACTGCTTGCCTCATCAGGCTCACATTGCACTAAGTGAGCCGATGAGCAGCACAGACAAGCAGGGTTCGAGTCTCGGCTCCTTCCCGACCTTCCCCTCCCCTTTATCCCCACTTTAATCGGCCTTCGGGCTTTTGACCTTGTGTCAAGTCGTGTCTGGTGGGAGGCAGCGACAAATATATGGCATTCGTGCCGGATGGGTGCTCGAAACCAAGAGCAGACTCGGGGCCGAATAGGCCCCCAGCTTCGGCTGGGCAACCTTCGGGTGGGCGAGCTGCACTTTTGTCCCCTTGTACGGCACTAGACCAAGCGTCTAGTTTAAGCCGTAAACTGGCATACGTGCCCGGACTCATATTTGGGTTCGTGAAACTGCTTGCCTCATCAGGCTCACATTGCACTAAGTGAGCCGATGAGCAGCACAGACAAGCAGGGTTCGAGTCTCGGCTCCTTCCCGACCTTCCCCTCCCCTTTATCCCCACTTTAATCGGCCTTCGGGCTTTTGACCTTGTGTCAAGTCGTGTCTGGTGGGAGGCAGCGACAAATATATGGCATTCGTGCCGGATGGGTGCTCGAAACCAAGAGCAGACTCGGGGCCGAATAGGCCCCCAGCTTCGGCTGGGCAACCTTCGGGTGGGCGAGCTGCACTTTTGTCCCCTTGTACGGCACTAGACCAAGCGTCTAGTTTAAGCCGTAAACTGGCATACGTGCCCGGACTCATATTTGGGTTCGTGAAACTGCTTGCCTCATCAGGCTCACATTGCACTAAGTGAGCCGATGAGCAGCACAGACAAGCAGGGTTCGAGTCTCGGCTCCTTCCCGACCTTCCCCTCCCCTTTATCCCCACTTTAATCGGCCTTCGGGCTTTTGACCTTGTGTCAAGTCGTGTCTGGTGGGAGGCAGCGACAAATATATGGCATTCGTGCCGGATGGGTGCTCGAAACCAAGAGCAGACTCGGGGCCGAATAGGCCCCCAGCTTCGGCTGGGCAACCTTCGGGTGGGCGAGCTGCACTTTTGTCCCCTTTGTACGGCACTAGACCAAGCGTCTAGTTTAAGCCGTAAACTGGCATACGTGCCCGGACTCACATTTGGGTTCGTGAAACTGCTTGCCTCATCAGGCTCACATTGCACTAAGTGAGCCGATGAGCAGCACAGACAAGCAGGGTTCGAGTCTCGATTCGTTCCCGACCTTCCCCTCCCCTTTATCCCCACTTTAATCGGCCTTCGGGCTTTTGACCTTGTGTCAAGTCGTGTCTGGTGGGAGGCAGCGACAAATATATGGCATTCGTGCCGGATGGGTGCTCGAAACCAAGAGCAGACTCGGGGCCGAATAGGCCCCCAGCTTCGGCTGGGCAACCTTCGGGTGGGCGAGCTGCACTTTTGTCCCCTTTGTACGGCACTAGACCAAGCGTCTAGTTTAAGCCGTAAACTGGCATACGTGCCCGGACCCACATTTGGGTTCGTGAAACCGCTTGCCTCATCAGGCTCACATTGCACTAAGTGAGCCGATGAGCAGCACAGACAAGCAGGGTTCGAGTCTCGGCTCCTTCCCGACCTTCCCCTCCCCTTTATCCCCACTCTAATTGGCCTTCGGGCTTTTGACCTTGTGTCAAGTCGTGTCTGGTGGGAGGCAGCGACAAATATATGGCATTCGTGCCGGATGGGTGCTCGAAACCAAGAGCAGACTCGGGGCCGAATAGGCCCCCAGCTTCGGCTGGGCAACCTAAGGGTGGGCGAGCTGCACTTTTGTCCCCCTTGTACGGCACTAGACCAAGCGTCTAGTTTAAGCCGTAAACTGGCATACGTGCCCGGACCCACATTTGGGTTCGTGAAACTGCTTGCCTCATCAGGCTCACATTGCACTAAGTGAGCCGATGAGCAGCACAGACAAGCAGGGTTCGAGTCTCGGCTCCTTCCCGACCTTCCCCTCCCCTTTATCCCCACTTAAATGGCCTTCGGGCTTTTGACCTTGTGTCAAGTCGTGTCTGGTGGGAGGCAGCGACAAATATATGGCAAACCCCCGGCTTTTTAGCTGGGCCGTCTGGCATTCGTGCCGGATGGGTGCTCGAAACCAAGAGCAGACTCGGGGCCGAATAGGCCCCCAGCTTCGGCTGGGCAACCTAAGGGTGGGCGAGCTGCACTTTTGTCCCCCTTGTACGGCACTAGACCAAGCGTCTAGTTTAAGCCGTAAACTGGCATACGTGCCCGGACCCACATTTGGGTTCGTGAAACTGCTTGCCTCATCAGGCTCACATTGCACTAAGTGAGCCGATGAGCAGCACAGACAAGCAGGGTTCGAGTCTCGGCTCCTTCCCGACCTTCCCCTCCCCTTTATCCCCACTTTAATTGGCCTTCGGGCTTTTGACCTTGTGTCAAGTCGTGTCTGGTGGGAGGCAGCGACAAATATATGGCATTCGTGCCGGATGGGTGCTCGAAACCAAGAGCAGACTCGGGGCCGAATAGGCCCCCAGCTTCGGCTGGGCAACCTTCGGGTGGGCGAGCTGCACTTTTGTCCCCTTTGTACGGCACTAGACCAAGCGTCTAGTTTAAGCCGTAAACTGGCATACGTGCCCGGACCCACATTTGGGTTCGTGAAACTGCTTGCCTCATCAGGCTCACATTGCACTAAGTGAGCCGATGAGCAGCACTGACAAGCAGGGTTCGAGTCTCGGCTCGTTCCCGACTTTCCCCTCCCCTTTATCCCCACTTTAATTGGCCTTCGGGCTTTTGACCTTGTGTCAAGTCGTGTCTGGTGGGAGGCAGCGACAAATATATGGCATTCGTGCCGGATGGGTGCTCGAAACCAAGAGCAGACTCGGGGCCGAATAGGCCCCCAGCTTCGGCTGGGCAACCTTCGGGTGGGCGAGCTGCACTTTTGTCCCCTTTGTACGGCACTAGACCAAGCGTCTAGTTTAAGCCGTAAACTGGCATACGTGCCCGGACTCACATTTGGGTTCGTGAAACTGCTTGCCTCATCAGGCTCACATTGCACTAAGTGAGCCGATGAGCAGCACAGACAAGCAGGGTTCGAGTCTCGGCTCCTTCCCGACCTTCCCCTCCCCTTTATCCCCACTTTAATCGGCCTTCGGGCTTTTGACCTTGTGTCAAGTCGTGTCTGGTGGGAGGCAGCGACAAATATATGGCATTCGTGCCGGATGGGTGCTCGAAACCAAGAGCAGACTCGGGGCCGAATAGGCCCCCAGCTTCGGCTGGGCAACCTTCGGGTGGGCGAGCTGCACTTTTGTCCCCTTGTACGGCACTAGACCAAGCGTCTAGTTTAAGCCGTAAACTGGCATACGTGCCCGGACTCATATTTGGGTTCGTGAAACTGCTTGCCTCATCAGGCTCACATTGCACTAAGTGAGCCGATGAGCAGCACAGACAAGCAGGGTTCGAGTCTCGGCTCCTTCCCGACCTTCCCCTCCCCTTTATCCCCACTTTAATCGGCCTTCGGGCTTTTGACCTTGTGTCAAGTCGTGTCTGGTGGGAGGCAGCGACAAATATATGGCATTCGTGCCGGATGGGTGCTCGAAACCAAGAGCAGACTCGGGGCCGAATAGGCCCCCAGCTTCGGCTGGGCAACCTTCGGGTGGGCGAGCTGCACTTTTGTCCCCTTGTACGGCACTAGACCAAGCGTCTAGTTTAAGCCGTAAACTGGCATACGTGCCCGGACTCATATTTGGGTTCGTGAAACTGCTTGCCTCATCAGGCTCACATTGCACTAAGTGAGCCGATGAGCAGCACAGACAAGCAGGGTTCGAGTCTCGGCTCCTTCCCGACCTTCCCCTCCCCTTTATCCCCACTTTAATCGGCCTTCGGGCTTTTGACCTTGTGTCAAGTCGTGTCTGGTGGGAGGCAGCGACAAATATATGGCATTCGTGCCGGATGGGTGCTCGAAACCAAGAGCAGACTCGGGGCCGAATAGGCCCCCAGCTTCGGCTGGGCAACCTTCGGGTGGGCGAGCTGCACTTTTGTCCCCTTTGTACGGCACTAGACCAAGCGTCTAGTTTAAGCCGTAAACTGGCATACGTGCCCGGACTCACATTTGGGTTCGTGAAACTGCTTGCCTCATCAGGCTCACATTGCACTAAGTGAGCCGATGAGCAGCACAGACAAGCAGGGTCCGAGTCTCGGCTCCTTCCCGACCTTCCCCTCCCCTTTATCCCCACTTTAATCGGCCTTCGGGCTTTTGACCTTGTGTCAAGTCGTGTCTGGTGGGAGGCAGCGACAAATATATGGCATTCGTGCCGGATGGGTGCTCGAAACCAAGAGCAGACTCGGGGCCGAATAGGCCCCCAGCTTCGGCTGGGCAACCTTCGGGTGGGCGAGCTGCACTTTTGTCCCCTTTGTACGGCACTAGACTAAGCGTCTAGTTTAAGCCGTAAACTGGCATACGTGCCCGGACTCACATTTGGGTTCGTGAAACTGCTTGCCTCATCAGGCTCACATTGCACTAAGTGAGCCGATGAGCAGCACAGACAAGCAGGGTTCGAGTCTCGATTCGTTCCCGACCTTCCCCTCCTCTTTATCCCCACTTTAATCGGCCTTCGGGCTTTTGACCTTGTGTCAAGTCGTGTCTGGTGGGAGGCAGCGACAAATATATGGCATTCGTGCCGGATGGGTGCTCGAAACCAAGAGCAGACTCGGGGCCGAATAGGCCCCCAGCTTCGGCTGGGCAACCTTCGGGTGGGCGAGCTGCACTTTTGTCCCCTTTGTACGGCACTAGACCAAGCGTCTAGTTTAAGCCGTAAACTGGCATACGTGCCCGGACCCACATTTGGGTTCGTGAAACTGCTTGCCTCATCAGGCTCACATTGCACTAAGTGAGCCGATGAGCAGCACAGACAAGCAGGGTTCGAGTCTCGGCTCGTTCCCGACCTTCCCCTTCCCTTTATCCCCACTTTAATCGGCCTTCGGGCTTTTGACCTTGTGTCAAGTCGTGTCTGGTGGGAGGCAGCGACAAATATATATATATGGCATTCGTGCCGGATGGGTGCTCGAAACCAAGAGCAGACTCGGGGCTGAATAGGCCCCCAGCTTCGGCTGGGCAACCTTCGGGTGGGCGAGCTGCACTTTTGTCCCCTTTGTACGGCACTAGACCAAGCGTCTAGTTTAAGCCGTAAACTGGCATACGTGCCCGGACTCACATTTGGGTTCGTGAAACTGCTTGCCTCATCAGGCTCACATTGCACTAAGTGAGCCGATGAGCAGCACAGACAAGCAGGGTTCGAGTCTCGGCTCCTTCCCGACCTTCCCCTCCCCTTTATCCCCACTTTAATCGGCCTTCGGGCTTTTGACCTTGTGTCAAGTCGTGTCTGGTGGGTGGCAGCGACAAATATATGGCATTCGTGCCGGATGGGTGCTCGAAACCAAGAGCAGACTCGGGGCCGAATAGGCCCCCAGCTTCGGCTGGGCAACCTAAGGGTGGGCGAGCTGCACTTTTGTCCCCTTTGTACGGCACTAGACCAAGCGTCTAGTTTAAGCCGTAAACTGGCATACGTGCCCGGACTCACATTTGGGTTCGTGAAACTGCTTGTGTCATCAGGCTCACATTGCACTAAGTGAGCCGATGAGCAGCACTGACAAGCAGGGTTCGAGTCTCGGCTCGTTCCCGACCTTCCCCTCCCCTTTATCCCCACTTTAATTGGCCTTCGGGCTTTTGACCTTGTGTCAAGTCGTGTCTGGTGGGAGGCAGCGACAAATATATATGGCATTCGTGCCGGATGGGTGCTCGAAACCAAGAGCAGACTCGGGGCCGAATAGGCCCCCAGCTTCGGCTGGGCAACCTTCGGGTGGGCGAGCTGCACTTTTGTCCCCTTTGTACGGCACTAGACCAAGCGTCTAGTTTAAGCCGTAAACTGGCATACGTGCCCGGACTCACATTTGGGTTCGTGAAACTGCTTGCCTCATCAGGCTCACATTGCACTAAGTGAGCCGATGAGCAGCACAGACAAGCAGGGTTCGAGTCTCGATTCGTTCCCGACCTTCCCCTCCCCTTTATCCCCACTTTAATCGGCCTTCGGGCTTTTGACCTTGTGTCAAGTCGTGTCTGGTGGGAGGCAGCGACAAATATATATGGCATTCGTGCCGGATGGGTGCTCGAAACCAAGAGCAGACTCGGGGCCGAATAGGCCCCCAGCTTCGGCTGGGCAACCTTCGGGTGGGCGAGCTGCACTTTTGTCCCCTTTGTACGGCACTAGACCAAGCGTCTAGTTTAAGCAGTAAACTGGCATACGTGCCCGGACCCACATTTGGGTTCGTGAAACCGCTTGCCTCATCAGGCTCACATTGCACTAAGTGAGCCGATGAGCAGCACAGACAAGCAGGGTTCGAGTCTCGGCTCCTTCCCGACCTTCCCCTCCCCTTTATCCCCACTTTAATCGGCCTTCGGGCTTTTGACCTTGTGTCAAGTCGTGTCTGGTGGGAGGCAGCGACAAATACATGGCATTCGTGCCGGATGGGTGCTCGAAACCAAGAGCAGACTCGGGGCCGAATAGGCCCCCAGCTTCGGCTGGGCAACCTTCGGGTGGGCGAGCTGCACTTTTGTCCCCTTTGTACGGCACTAGACCAAGCGTCTAGTTTAAGCCGTAAACTGGCATACGTGCCCGGACCCACATTTGGGTTCGTGAAACCGCTTGCCTCATCAGGCTCACATTGCACTAAGTGAGCCGATGAGCAGCACTGACAAGCAGGGTTCGAGTCTCGGCTCCTTCCCGACCTTCCCCTCCCCTTTATCCCCACTTTAATCGGCCTTCGGGCTTTTGACCTTGTGTCAAGTCGTGTCTGGTGGGAGGCAGCGACAAATATATATGGCATTCGTGCCGGATGGGTGCTCGAAACCAAGAGCAGACTCGGGGCCGAATAGGCCCCCAGCTTCGGCTGGGCAACCTTCGGGTGGGCGAGCTGCACTTTTGTCCCCTTTGTACGGCACTAGACCAAGCGTCTAGTTTAAGCCGTAAACTGGCATACGTGCCCGGACTCACATTTGGGTTCGTGAAACTGCTTGCCTCATCAGGCTCACATTGCACTAAGTGAGCCGATGAGCAGCACAGACAAGCAGGGTTCGAGTCTCGATTCGTTCCCGACCTTCCCCTCCCCTTTATCCCCACTTTAATCGGCCTTCGGGCTTTTGACCTTGTGTCAAGTCGTGTCTGGTGGGAGGCAGCGACAAATATATATGGCATTCGTGCCGGATGGGTGCTCGAAACCAAGAGCAGACTCGGGGCCGAATAGGCCCCCAGCTTCGGCTGGGCAACCTTCGGGTGGGCGAGCTGCACTTTTGTCCCCTTTGTACGGCACTAGACCAAGCGTCTAGTTTAAGCAGTAAACTGGCATACGTGCCCGGACCCACATTTGGGTTCGTGAAACCGCTTGCCTCATCAGGCTCACATTGCACTAAGTGAGCCGATGAGCAGCACAGACAAGCAGGGTTCGAGTCTCGGCTCCTTCCCGACCTTCCCCTCCCCTTTATCCCCACTTTAATCGGCCTTCGGGCTTTTGACCTTGTGTCAAGTCGTGTCTGGTGGGAGGCAGCGACAAATACATGGCATTCGTGCCGGATGGGTGCTCGAAACCAAGAGCAGACTCGGGGCCGAATAGGCCCCCAGCTTCGGCTGGGCAACCTTCGGGTGGGCGAGCTGCACTTTTGTCCCCTTTGTACGGCACTAGACCAAGCGTCTAGTTTAAGCCGTAAAGTGGCATACGTGCCCGGACCCACATTTGGGTTCGTGAAACCGCTTGCCTCATCAGGCTCACATTGCACTAAGTGAGCCGATGAGCAGCACTGACAAGCAGGGTTCGAGTCTCGGCTCCTTCCCGACCTTCCCCTCCCCTTTATCCCCACTTTAATCGGCCTTCGGGCTTTTGACCTTGTGTCAAGTCGTGTCTGGTGGGAGGCAGCGACAAATATATGGCATTCGTGCCGGATGGGTGTTCGAAACCAAGAGCAGACTCGGGGCCGAATAGGCCCCCAGCTTCGGCTGGGCAACCTTCGGGTGGGCGAGCTGCACTTTTGTCCCCTTTGTACGGCACTAGACCAAGCGTCTAGTTTAAGCCGTAAACTGGCATACGTGCCCGGACCCACATTTGGGTTCGTGAAACCGCTTGCCTCATCAGGCTCACATTGCACTAAGTGAGCCGATGAGCAGCACAGACAAGCAGGGTTCGAGTCTCGGCTCCTTCCCGACCTTCCCCTCCCCTTTATCCCCACTTTAATCGGCCTTCGGGCTTTTGACCTTGTGTCAAGTCGTGTCTGGTGGGAGGCAGCGACAAATATATGGCATTCGTAGGGCGTTCTGGACTTCGGTCCGGAGCGTGGCCCTGGAAAAGGAACAATGGCAGACTTGGGGCCTTTAATTAGGCACCTAGTTTCGACTAGGCTACCTTCGGGTGGGCGAGCTGCATTTTTGTCTCCTTTGTCCCCCTTGTACGGTACTAGACCATGCGTCTAGTTTAAGCCGCAAACTGGCATACGTGCCCGGACCCACATTTGGGTTCGTGAAACTGCTTGCCTCATCAGGCTCACATTGCACTAAGTGAGCCGATGAGCAGCACAGACAAGCAGGGTTCGAGTCTCGGCTCGCTCCCGACCTTCCCCTCCCCTTTATCCCCACTTAAATTGGCCTTCGGGCTTTTGACCTTGTGTCAAGTCGTGTCTGGTGGGAGGCAGCGACAAATATCGGCATTCGTAGGGCGTTCTGGACTTCGGTCCGGAGCGTGGCCCTGGAAAAGGAACAATGGCAGACTTGGGGCCTTTAATTAGGCACCTAGTTTCGACTAGGCTACCTTCGGGTGGGCGAGCTGCATTTTTGTCTCCTTTGTCCCCCTTGGACGGCACTAGACCATGCGTCTAGTTTAAGCCGCAAACTGGCATACGTGCCCGGACCCACATTTGGGTTCGTGAAACTGCTTGCCTCATCAGGCTCACATTGCACTAAGTGAGCCGATGAGCAGCACAGACAAGCAGGGCTCGAGTCTCGGCTCCTTCCCGACCTTCCCCTCCCCTTTATCCCCACTTTAATTGGCCTTCGGGCTTTTGACCTTGTGTCAAGTCGTGTCTGGTGGGAGGCAGCGACAAATATCGGCGTGCTCCCCGGCTTTTTAGCTGGGCCGTCTGGCATTCGTGCCGGATGGGCGCTCGAAACCAAGAGCAGACTCGGGGCCGAATAGGCCCCCAGCTTCGGCTGGGCAACCTTCGGGTGGGCGAGCTGCACTTTTGTCCCCTTTGTACGGCACTAGACCAAGCGTCTAGTTTAAGCCGTAAACTGGCATACGTGCCCGGACCCACATTTGGGTTCGTGAAACTGCTTGCCTCATCAGGCTCACATTGCACTAAGTGAGCCGATGAGCAGCACTGACAAGCAGGGTTCGAGTCTCGGCTCCTTCCCGACCTTCCCCTCCCCTTTATCCCCACTTTAATCGGCCTTCGGGCTTTTGACCTTGTGTCAAGTCGTGTCTGGTGGGAGGCAGCGACAAATATATATGGTTTCCGGAGTATTTTTATCCTTCGGTCTCAGGGGGCCTTCCCCCCAGGCTTTTACCTCCCTCGGGAGGGTTGGGTTTATCGCCCGGCGCCTGAGGCGCCCCTAATAAGGGGAATGCCGACGGGGCCGGAGGCATTTTTGGAACCTGCCGGATGCGCGTGGGCCACGGCCCTGCACCCGGACCCACCATAAAAAGGCCTTGTGCCATACTTGCCCGTTCGGTGGGGCGAGCAACAAATACCATCTACTCTGGTTTCCGGTCAAAAATAGCGGATAAATCTTTCGCCTTTTACTAAAGATTTCCGTGGCCGGGAGCAATTCAATGAGTCTATAGACTTATTTTTGAAGCCCTACTTAATTGTAGGGTAAAAAGAAATCTAAAAACAGACTAATGCACTAATCGCATCAAACGTACCCTAAACAATTAATATTCATTGGTAAAATTTTATCATTAATGTTGGAAAAATTTCCAAGTAAACTTTACCTGAACAAAAATTATAATGTGGACTTTTATCGAACTTTTAGGGTGCCATTTTTTTTTCAGTTTTGTCTTCACAGTGGTGCACTATTTTCAAACAAACGTGAAAAAAGTCAAATTCATTAATATTTTAACTGACAGACAATTTGATATAATCGCTTTTGATTTAAAACCTGAATAATACATAGAAAGAAAGAAATTTTTATCGCAATCAGATAACAAGATATGTAGCTGTTATGGAATTGTAAATATGAAATTTATGGAAAATGTGTTTTAATCGAGTTAAATTCTTAAACGAACTAAACTTAGCTTAGAAAATATTCATAATAGGACAAAGGTGTGGGATTTTATCACTTGGTCTCATGAAGAGTTAATGAGCTAAGCTAACTGACCAGCAGTGAATCCTGATCTCACTGAGTGGTCTATACTACTTTAGTGTTTTGGGAAATGGTTAATTTTTCTAACACTATAAGTATTTGGCAACACAAATGAATAACAAAACTTCTTTTAAACAACACAACAACGAAAGGTTTATTATCGTAGCAGGCGTAAAGGAGTGAGAGTGAGAAAGTGTCCCTTTTGGTGTCGCTGGTCAGTATGTTGGTCCTTGGTTTGTAGAAAGCGTTTGTGAAGCTAGCAGCAGCGTGTTCTTCAGCGTTGGGGTTCCAAGTGGAATCAGTAGCAGTGATGTGAGAGAGGTCTGTTTGTGCTGCTGGCTCATGGCTCTCTGAGGTTGTCCGTTCTACCAAAAGTAACTAGAAAAAATACTTCTTGAGAGGAAGAAGGAACCAGTGCGCTTCGCCAGTTGATTGGTCAGTGAGTGACCTAATCTCTTGGTGGGGGCATTGATTCGCGAGAGGAAATAGATCTGTGGCTGCTACGTTACTCCCTGCTTAGGCGGAAATCTGACAGAAAAAGATAGCAGCTGTAAAACAAAGAAGATTACATTTTATACATAAACAGAGTTTTTGGACCAATGTACTCGTCAACCACTACGTGTGGTGGTGACGTAATTGTCTTTTGGCATCGTATTTTTTTCGACAGGTGTAAGGATATGTTCATGTGTGTAAGTAGGGGGGATATGTGGCTCATGTGTGTTTGTGTTAAGAAAGGCTCTTTTCACCCTGTCGATAGATATAGTTTCTTTTTTGCCACTAATGTCTAAAGTGAAAAGTTTGTCAGTGCGTGAAAGCACGGGGTAAGGGCCAATGAAAGGTGGAGTTAGAGGGGCTTTGACAGCGTCCTTTCTTAGAAAAACGTGAGTCCATGAAGAAATATCTTTGGGGACTGATGATTTGATGGTCTGTTCTCTAGGGTGCATTGGTGGGAGATTACCAAAATAAGATCGCAGTCTGTTTATATACAATGCTGGATCTGTTCCTGTTAAATCTATCGGGTTCAACATCTGACCTGGTAATGATAGAAGTACTCCACAGATGAGTTCGGCTGAAGAGTATCCGAGGTCCTCTTTGATAGCTGCACGACAGCCAAGAAAAACAACAGGTACATATTTGCTCCATCACTGTTGGTCAGGATAGGCGCGCAATGCGGCCTTCAATTGGCTATGGAAACGTTCTATCATCCCGTTAGAAGCAGGGTGATAGCTCGTAGTTCGTATACGATTTATCCCTAAAATTCTGAAATAGGTGGGATTCAAACTGTCTACCACAGTCAGTGGTAATAGTTGTTGGAACTCCGTAATGCGTAATCCAGCCTGATATAAGGGCTTGCGCTACGGATTCAGCTGAAATGTCCTTTAGGGGAATAGCTTCGGGCCACTGTGTAAAATGGTCTATAAAGGTCAGGAGGTAGGTAAATCCCTGACTGACCGGCCATGGTCCAACAAGATCAATATGGACATGGCTGAACCGAGCGTCTGGGGTGCTGAATGTTCCGAGAGGTGCACAAATATGTTTGTGCGCCTTTGATTTTTGGCAGGATACGCAAGAACGTGTCCAGGCAGTGATATCACGCCTCATATTTGCCCAGAAAAATCTAGCTGAAATCAGCTTCACTATGTCTTTGGGTCCACTATGTTGGGGTGTGCCAAATGGTGTAGGTTGTCAAAAACGACCGTATGATAAGTCATCGAGGTGCGTCTGTTGAGGTGTCATAGATGATCTGCGTGTACGCAATGGGCACTGCCAGGTATGCGAACTTGCAAGTTGCAAATTCAGGTGACGATAGATCAAAGGTGTCTAGACGTGGCTGGTCTAAGGCCATCTGCTGTAAGTCAATATCCGAAGGTGAGAACAGAGAATTAATCAGAAGGTGAGACAAGGCATCTGCCGCAGCATTCTATTCACCAGAGATATCTCGGATATCGTTTGTAAACTGCGAAACAAAATCCAAGTGGTGAGTTTCGAGAGGAGAATATTTGTCTGGCTTAGAGCGCAGTGTGAAAGTAAGTGGATGGCGATCCGTGTAGATCACAAATTGCCGGCCCTCTAGTGAATGCTGAAAGTGTTTCACTGCAAGGTACATTGCCAGGAGTTCACGGCCAAACGTGCTGTAATGTTGTTCTGCCAGTTTCAGCTGTCTCGAAAAATAAGCGAGAGGTTGTAGCTGTTGTTGGGTTTGCTGTTGCAAACTGCTCCTACAGCTGTGCCCGATGCATCAACGACCAATGAAAACTAGGCATTGGGTACAGGATGTGCAAGTAGCAAAGTTGTCGCTAATTTCTGCTTCACTTCATTAAAGGCTTTCAGCTGGATATCATTCAACGAAATCTGCTCATTTTTCTTTTTTCTGTTACGTAACAGGTCAGACAGAGGAGACAGGAGATCTGCATAGTGAGGGATGAAACGTTTGTAATAGTTAAGCAGACCGAGGAAGTGCCTTAGTTGGCGAAGTGAAGTGGGTAGTTGAAGGTCTTGTAGAGCCTTCACCTTTTCAGGTAAGGGAGATATCCCTTCAGGGATGATAATGTGTCCCAAGAAAGTTAGCGACGAAGCACCGAAAACACATTTACCAGAGTTAATCCTCACGTCATACTTCTGAAATCGTTCGAACAATAGGTGGAGGTGAGTAACGTGTTCCTCAGATGAGGCACTTGCTTCGAGTATGTCGTCTATATAATTATAGATGAAGTCCAAATCATGAACTACTTCATCCATGAAGCGTTGGAAGGTACTAGCCGCGTTTCTCAAACTGAAAGGTATTGTTAAAAATTAAAACGCTCCAAGTGGAGTTGTTACATCAGTTTTGGGTATGTCGTCTGGGTTCACTGATATCTGATGGTAAGCCTTAACGAGGTCTAGTTTAGAGAAGGTCTTACAACCATGCAGAGAGGAAGCGAAGTTCTGTATATGTGGGATTGGGTAACGATAAGGTAATGTAATGGCATTCAGTCGTTGATAGTTCCCAGTCAGACGCCAATCTCCAGAGAGCTTTGGAACCATATGCAAAGGGGAAGCCCAAGCCCAAGGACTGGACGAGGGGCGTATAATTCCCAGCTGCAGCATATGGTTAGATTCTGCCTTCGCTGCCTTTAGTTTATCAGCAGGGAGGCGGCGAGGGCGTGAGAACACTGGAGCACCTGTGGTCTCAATGTGGTGTGTTGTTGAGTGAGTTGACTTGCTCACAACAAAATTCAAGTTCATTAACTCTGGGTAAGAGCGTAGTATGGGTCATCGGTGGCGGCAATGAAAAATACCGGGCTGATGGGTGAGGTATTTGCCTTAAAACCTGTGACGGAAAGTGCTGTATTGCCATCAATAAGTCGTCGTTTGCGCATGTCCACCAAGAGGTTGAAGTGGTGCCGAAAGTCCGAGCCCAGAATGGGGTATGGTAAATCAGCTACAGTAAAAACTCATGTAAAATCTCTCCGTAATTCCAAGTCCAGAGAACAAGAAATTTGACTGTACGTGGAAATAGGGGAGTGATTTACCGCTTGCAGTGTGATGGGCGACACTGGTGGCTTGTCAGTGAGGTGTTTCAGTGGCCAGATACTGCAAGCTGCTCCTATGTCAACCAAACAACGTGCTTGGGACCTGGAGTCTGTGATAAAATAGGCACGGTTGTTACACAAATCTTGTAGAGAGTGTGTCGTGCTCAGCTCTCTAGATTTAAGTTTCTCTGGTTTAAAAACGAGAGGGGCATTTTGCACCTCTGTGCTTCAGTGCCCTAACGACTGTGATAATAGCATAGTCCTGGCTTGTTTGAGTAGCGGCAGTGGTGTGGGGATGGCGAACGACTTTTATGTTGACGTCTGGGCGAATGAGACCTAACTACAGCTAATTTTCGTATTTCTTGGGTAAGTCACTCCACAGTGTCGAGTATGGCCACTTGCGTGTCAACTTGGCTTGTGTTCCCGGCATCAGAGAGTGTCGAGACTTCAGCCTTTGTCTGGGGAATGGACGCGGTAATTTATCACAGGATTCAATCAACGAATCCATCTCTCCACTCCAAGAACCATCACCTTACTTACTAAAGAGTCAACTCCAGGAAGGTTAGTCAAAAAAATAAATAAATAAATAAGACAAAAAATAAAATGGTGAATAAAAAGAATTAGGAATCTTCTTCACTTATTTCTAAATCTATCCCTTTATGCATTTAATTAATAAATTCTTTGTAATCCCTTAGAATTGATAATTAATTAATCCACCTTGTTCTCTCAATCACAAGGTTAGATAAGCCTAAACCATTGATTCCAATCCGGTAAGGTCGAATTGGCCTAAAACCATTGATTCCAAACCGTAGAGGCAAACCTGAAGAGTCGCACTCAAAGTGTGCAACTCATTAGGTTTACAATTACTGGTTTCAAATGATTACTTCCATTTAAAAATAATCATTTGTTTGCCAACAATTATATGGTTTCAAATAACTAAATCTTCAGTAAAAAATTACAGCCTCCTGTTAATCAACATGAATTGATGTATATTTATTGAGGAATAGGGGTTGGTGTACATTTATGGAGGAATAGGGGTTGGTGAATATTTATTGAGGAATAGTGCTTAAGGTACATTTATTGATGAATAATGGTTGGTGTACATTTATTGAGAAATAGTGGTTGGTGTACATTTATTGAGGAATAATGTTTGGTGTACATTTATTAAGGAATAATGGTTGGTGTACATTTATTGATGAATAGGGGTTTGTGTACATTTATTGAGGAATAGGGGTTGGTATACATTTATTGAGGAATAGTGGTTAGTGTAAATTTATGGAGGAATAATAGTTGGTATACATTTATTGAGGAATAGGGGTTGGTATAAATTTATAGAGAAATAATGGTTGGTGTACTTTTATTGAGGAATAAAGGTTGGTGTACATTTATTGATGAATAGGGGTTGGTGAACATTTATTGAGGAATAGGGGTTGGTATACATTTATTGAGGAATAGAGGTTGGTGTACATTTATTGAGGAATAAGGCTTGGTGTACATTTATTGAGGAATAGGGGTTGGTATACATTTATTGAGGAATAGGGGTTGGTATACATTTATTGAGGAATAGAGGTTGGTGTACATTTATTGAGGAATAAGGCTTGGTGTACATTTATTGAGGAATAGGGGTTGGTATAAATTTATTAAGGAATAGGGGTTGGTGTACATTTATTGAGGAATAGGGGTTGGTATACATTCATTGAGGAATAGGGATTGGTTTACATTTATTGAGGAATAAAGGTTGGTATACATTTATTGAGGAATAGGGGTTGGTGTACATTTATTGAGGAGTAATGGTTGGTGTACATTTATTGAGGAATAATGGTTGGTATACATTTATTGAGGAATAATGGTTGGTATACATTTATTGAGGAATAGGGGTTGGTGTACATTCATTGAGGAATAGGGCTTGGTGTACATTTATGGAGGAATAATGGTTGGTGTACATTTATTGAGGAACAGGGGTTGGTACACATTTATTGAGGAATAATGGTTGGTGTACATTTATTGGGGAATAGGGGTTGGTGTACATTTATTGATGAATAGGGGTTTGTGTACATTTATTGAGAAATAGTGGTTGGTGTACATTTATGGAGGAATAGGGCTTGGTGTACATTTATTGAAGAATAATGGTTGGTGTAAATTTATGGAGGAATAATGGTTGGTGTACATTTATTGAGAAATAATGGTTGGTGTACATTTATTGAGGAATAGTGGTGTAAAATTATATAGGTGGCCTGCCAAGCAGACAATTCCTTTGTCTGTTTTGGCGCGAAACCAGACAAAGGGTTTTTGGACTTGAAATCTCGATGTGGCCGGAAGAGGTAACGGCATGTGAGAAGAGAGTGGTGTGGGAAAAGGAGCTCAGAGAGATGGCGACGGGACAGCAGAGAGGCGAGTCAGCAGAAGATAGGGTCCAGCAAAGAAGATCGAGTCAAGATGTCGGCATTCCAGTTGCTTTGTGGAATTTTCTCTAGTAATCCATGCTAGCGTTAGTCCATATATGCTATCGGAAATGTAGTGTTGCATAACTCCTCTTTTGCTTGAGTTAACCCCAAGCATATTGTTCGTGTTTGTTCGTTTGTACTATTTTCCCCTGTTCCCTCGTTTGTACTATTTTCCCCTGTTCCCTCGATCGTATTCTTGTAGTGGCAAGAAATGTGCATTGACCCCTCGGAACCACTAGTTGATCACCGGCTGGGAAAGAGAATGGTTAGGAGATTGATGAACGTATGTGGGGGAAAAAGGGGGTATTGTTACAGTGGTTGGTGCACATTTATTGAGGAATAATTGTTGGTGTACATTTATTGAGGAATAGCGGTTGGTGTACATTTATTGAGGAATAATGATTGGAAAACATTTATTGAGGAATAGGGGTTGGTATACATTTATTGAGGAATAGGGGTTGGTGTACATTTATTGAGGAATAGTGGTTAGTGTAAATTTATTGAGGAATAGGGGTTGGTGTACATTTATTGAGGAATAGGGGTTGGTGTACATTTATTGAGGAATAGTGGTTGGTGTACATTTATTGAGGAATAAAGGTTGGTATACATTTATTGAGGAATAGGGATTGGTGTACATTTATTGAGGAATAGGGGTTGGTGTACATTTATTGAGGAATAAAGGTTGGTATACATTTATTGAGGAATAGGGATTGGTGTACATTTATGGAGGAATAGGGGTTGGTTTACATTTATTGAGGAATATGGCTTGGCGTACATTTATTGAGGAATAAGGGTTGGTATACATTTATTAAGGAATAGGGGTTGGTGTATACTTATTGAGGAATAGGGGTTGGTATACATTTATTGAGGAATAGTGGTTGGTGTACATTTATTGAGGATAAGGGTTGGTATACATTTACTAAGGAATAGGGGTTGGTGTACATTTATTGAGAAATAGGGGTTGGTATACATTTATTAAGGAATAGGGGTTGGTGTACATTTATTGAAGAATAGGGGTTGGTATACATTTATTGGGGAATAGGGATTGCTGTACATTTATTGAGGAATAGGGGTTGGTACACATTTATTGAGGAATAGGGCTTGGTGTACATTTATTGAGGAATAGGGGTTGGTATACATTTATTGAGGAATAGGGGTTGGTGTACATTTATTGAGGAGTAATGGTTAGTGTACATTTATTGAGGAATAGTGGTTGGTGTATATTTATTGAGGAATAGGTGTTGGTGTATATTTATTGAGGAAAAGTGGTTGGTGTACATTCATGGAGATATAATGGTTGGTGTATATTTATTAAGGAATAGGTGGTGGTGTATATTTATTGAGGAATAGGGATTGGTATACATTTATTGAGGAATAGGGGTTGGTGTACATTTATTGAGGAATAATGGTTGGCATACATTTATTGAGGAATAGGGGTTGGTGTACCTTTATTGAGGAATAATGGTTGGTGTACATTTATTGAGGAATAGGGGTTGGTATACATTTATTGAGGAATAGTGGTTGGTGTACATTTATGGAGGAATAATGGTTGGTGTATATTTTTTAAGGAATAGGGGTTGGTGTATATTTATTGAGGAATAGGGGTTGGTATACATTTATTGAGGAATAGGGGTTGGTTTACATTTATTGAGGAATAGGGCTTGGTGTACACTTATTAAGGAATAGGGGTTGGTATACATTTATTAAGGAATAGGGTTTGGTGTACATTTATTGAGGAATATAGGTTGGTATACATTTATTGAGGAATAGGGGTTGGTGTACATTTATTGAGGAGTAATGGTTAGTGTACATTTATTGAGGAATAGTGGTTGGTGTATATTTATTGAGGAATAGGGGTTGGTGTATATTTATTGAGGAATAGGGGTTGGTATACATTTATTAAGGAATAGGGGTTGGTGTACATTTATTGAGGAATAATGGTTGGTATATATTTATTGAGGAATAATGGTTGGTGTATATTTATTGAGGAATAGGGGTTGGTGTATATTTATTGAGGAATAGGGGTTGGTATACATTTATTAAGGAATAGGGGTTGGTGTACATTTATTGAGGAATAATGGTTGGTGTATATTTATTGAGGAATAGGGGTTGGTGTATATTTATTGAGGAGTAATGGTTAGTGTACATTTATTGAGGAATAGTGGTTGGTATACATTTATTGTGGAATAATGGTTGGTGTATATTTATTGAGGAATAGGGGTTGGTGTATATTTATTGAGGAGTAATGGTTAGTGTACATTTATTAAGAAATAGTGGTTAGTGTACATTTATTGAGGAATAATGGTTGGTGTATATTTATTGAGGAATAGGGGTTGGTGTATATTTATTGAGGAATAGGGGTTGGTATACATTTTTTAAGGAATAGGGGTTGGTGTACATTTATTGAGGAATAATGGTTGGTGGATATTTATTGAGGAATAGGGGTTGGTGTATATTTATTGAGGAGTAATGGTTAGTGTAGATTTATTGAGGAATAGTGGTTGGTATACATTTATTGAGGAATAGAGGTTGGTGTACATTTATTGAGGAATAAGGCTTGGTGTACATTTATTGAGGAATAGGGGTTGGTATAAATTTATTAAGGAATAGGGGTTGGTGTACATTTATTGAGGAATAGGGGTTGGTGTACATTTATTGAGGAATAATGGTTGGTGTACATTTATTGAGAATTAATGGTTGGTGTACATTTATTGATGAATTGGCGTTGGTGTACATTTATTGAGGAATAGTGGTGGGTGTCATATATGGAGGAATAGTGGTTGGTGTACATTTATTGTGGAATAGGGGTTGGTATACATTTATTAAGGAATAGGGGTTGGTGTACATTTATTGAGGAATAGGGGTTGGTATAAATTTATTAAGGAATAGTGGTTGGTGTAAATTTATTGAGGAATAGGGGTTGGTATACATTTATTGAGGAATAGGGGTTGGTGTACATTTATTGAGGAGTAATGGTTGGTGTACATTTATTGAGGAATAATGGTTGGTATACATTTATTGAAGAATAATGGTTGGTATACATTTATTGAGGAATAGGGGTTGGTGTACATTCATTGAGGAATAGGGCTTGGTGTACATTTATGGAGGAATAATGGTTGGTGTACATTTATTGAGGAACAGGGGTTGGTACACATTTATTGAGGAATAATGGTTGGTGTATATTTATTGAGGAATAGGGGTTTGTGTATATTAATTGAGGAATAATGGTTGGTATACATTTATAGAGGATTAGTGGTTCATGTACATTTATTGAGGAATAGAGGTTGGTGTACATTTATTGAGGAATAATGGTTGGTGTACATTTATTGAGAATTAATGGTTGGTGTACATTTATTGAGGAATTGGTGTTGGTGTACATTTATTGAGGAATAGTGGTGGGTGTCATATATGGAGGAATAGTGGTTGGTGTACATTTATGGAGGAATAATGGTTATTGTACATTTATTGAGGAATAGGGGTTGGTGTACATTTATTGAGGAATAGGCGTTGGTGTACATTTATGGAGGAATAATGGTTAGTGTACATTTACTGAGGAATAGTGGTTGGTGTACATTTATTGAGGAATAGTGGTTGGTGTACATTTATTGAGGAATAGTAGTTGGTATACATTTATGGAGGAATAGTTGTCGGTGTACATTTAGAGAGGAAAAATAGTTGGTATACATTTATTGAGCTTTATCTATCTGAGCTTTAGTATTGTTCGCGTATGTGTATGTCCATAGTTTGCCCTCCCTTTTTTGGTAGTTTGTATTGAGGCATGCTAATCTATTTTCTATCATGAAATCTGTTAGATGTTGCCAACAATGAGAAACAGATTGAAATTAGAAACAGCTGTCCGTAGACTGTGTTGAATATCAATCTTTATATCAACAGACAAAAATACAATAATGAACAATGCAGACGATCCACAGACGCTGCTGTCCCAATAATCATACAAAGGGAGACAACCAGGAAAGGCTTTCGGAAAGGTTAACTAACAGTATTGGAGTAATCACTTTGTATTTTCTTATTTTTATTATTACTTTTTAATCTTTTTTTTTTAAATTTGTTTACTTTATTCATTTTTTTATTTTTATTTTTTTCTTGTTTTTGATTTTTTTTTAACGGTAAGAGAAAGTTTATGAGGTATGAAAGGGGAATTAAAGAAATAAACAAAAACATTAAGAAAGTACATAGTCCTGAAGGTGTTTAGGAATATGCCTTTTACGAACAGGATATCTGGGGTGGTCATGAGTAGGCGTTGATATTGGACTACTGCATGGTGGTTGGTCGTCCATAATGTCTGGATTGTTACTGGTTCCGATAAGTAGGGTAGGTTCAACCGGACTGTTATCGCGGTTGGGTGGCCTGGTTATGATCGGTGACATAGGAACACTATCATTCTTTTGGTTTTCATCCTGCTCCTCGTCACAATTTTGGGTGGTGATATGCCACACGGGACGCAATAGCACTCTGTTTTCTTTAAATTATAAGAATTTGACCGGATTTGTCTGCCAGCAAACTTTTTTATATAGCACCTCTCTCCATCCATTGATACCACAATATAACAGCTTTGAGCCTTCGACTTGTTTCGATCACAGTACAAATAGACATGGTTGCCAACACGTAGTGACTGTTCCCGTGGTAGCCTTCCACCTCTCCATTTCGAGAACGCACAAGAGGAGTGATTAGATTCACGAAGTGCGTGTTTGGTTTTGATTACTTCTCGGTCAGACAGAGGTATTTGTTCATTTGTAAACTGGCTCCTGTTATATTTAGTGTATGGTGGCAAGGAAAAGACAAACACAGGTTGGAAGTTTTTAACAATCATATTAATAAGTAAAAGTTAGCGACCATAGTCGAGGGTGACCCGAAGGCTCCCTTTTCGATAGCTACTACACCTAGGTGTAGGGGAGGGCGCTACTCCATTCCCAGGATTGCTCCACTTTACCCTTGAACCGTACCTTATAATGCTGAGTGTTAAGCAAGGTGGTATCAAGTACCATTTTTAAAGTCTTTGGTATGACTCGACCTGAGATTGAAGTCAGGTCTCCCGGGCCATTGGCGAACACTCTAACCGCTGGGCCAATGTCCCGGTTACAATCATATTAATAAAAGGAAAAACAAGGCGATAAAGCGAAGAATCAACTGAACAAAATTTTAGCGTACAATATCAAGTAAAGGAGTGAATTGATGTGTGTGTGTGAAACCAGAGTTCATGTACGGTCATGTATGTTATAAGTTCTTAGAAACTCACTTGGTTGGTATGGTGGTATAAGGGTGGTAAGGGCATCAGATGATCTCGGTGGTAATAGTAGTCGTGGACGGGGTGGCGTTGTAGCTAAGTCAGCAGTTGTCACAGCAGGTGGGTGTTCAGATGAGTTTTTATGGCCGTAGCGTGTTCTTCCCTTCCTCCCTTCTGGTCAGTCTCACCTTTTCAGGTTTTCGCTACTTAAATAGCTACCCTTTGGATCAAGTCGGTTCTGGGAAATTTTTTAGGGGGAAGGTTTATGATTGGCAGAAAAAGGGTATTTTGTTAATGAGAATTAATTTCTTGCATTCACGCCCGGAAGCCCAGCGCGGAGCATCTTGCACAAAGACACATTTTATTCATTGTCTCGGCAGCAGCCGTCAGGCTTACATCCAATCGAATGCTACCTACCCTTCTCCAGCCACGTGTATGTTTTTGAATGAAATCGTAAATCGGGAAAGATCTGAATCCTGCTATATAACACTCTGTTGTGTCCAAAGTTCGCGGACGGACAAACCAGTGAAGCAGATGCGAGAGTTAATACGCGATGTGGCCACAGCTAGAGAAAATTCAGACATACTAGTCTCACTGGGTACCTGGCGTAATAGCTCCTCCTCCAGTTCGCCGATGGCCTTTGAAACTGGGTTTTTATTGATATTTTTCACACGACCTATGTCCAGGCTAATCCGAAATCTATGTTGTATCTCATCAGGTGAAATGTGCCATACATGTGCCTCCCTAAAAAAGTTCCCAGATCAACTGTTACAACAATCATCCGAGTCTCGGATGTATGGCACATTTCACCGACACGTTCAATGGCTTTGCTAAGGTTCAGACCATAAAAATGCTGTTTTACCACCACTAGCAACTGATGGCAGGTTGGATAATCCAATGAGATGTGTAGTGAGGTCAAAAAACCATCGAGCAAAGACTGCGGTATAATAATACACTCAGACGTGGGTTGGAATGGGTCCTGATGGCGTTCCACAAGGAGACCACCTTTTGCGATGGACGCAACGCTTAGGTAGTGTTTTATGTCCTTGACATTAGTCAATTTTTTTGATGAGCGCGTACCTTGCTTCTCCGCAGGCCGAGACAGTCAGGCCAGCCACGCAGATCGGGTTGTGAATGGTAGACTGACTTCATTGTTAAGCACATCTTGTACACATAAACTGCGCACGAGAGAGTCCTCTATCTGCCTGATAAATTTGCACACCTGGCATTGAGGATCGAAACAGTCAGGAGAGTTGCGACTTGCGAAGTCTGATGGTATGTTGTCAGTACCAGCAAAATGTTGGACAGAGGTTCAATATCGTCTTGCGGTTGATAGAAATGTCGCTACCCTTGGGCTGGATGAGAACTCCCCCCGCTTCAATTTTTCGAACGCGTGCACACAAGGTTTACTGTCGGTGAGTGCATGAGTCAGGTGCTTCGACTGTATAATGTAAGGACTGAAATATTTTATAGCAGCGGCAATGCCCAAAGCTTCAATCTCACATGGGAGCTAAGTTTTATTATCCAGCTTGAGGTGAAATGGTAGGTCCTCAAGCTGAAAGGAAAATAGAACAAAGTGCTGGCAAGGATTACAAGAAAGAGCTAGAGATGAGTGAAAAGTCTTTGAGCTGTAAACTGTAGAAATGAATACTGACAAGGTTCACCGAATCCGCTAGAGACGAGAAAAAGGATTTTGAGCTGTAATATGCCGAAATGAAATGCAGGCAAAACTTACTGGAACGACTGAAGATGAATGATGAATCTTCAGGCTGTAATATGCCGAAATGAAATGCTGGCAAAACTTACTGGAACGACTGAAGATGAATGATGAATCTTCAGGCTGTAATATGCCGAAATGAAATGCAGGTAAAACTTAGTGAATCAACTAAAGAAGAATGAAGAGTCTTCAGGTTGTAAGGAGTTGAACGTACTCGGCAGGATTTACAGGAATAGCTATTGATGAGTGAAGAGTCTTCATGCTGGGAAGCAGAACGAATATGTTGGACTAGTCAACGGGAACTTAGTACAGAAGGCGACTAGTGGTCCAGATATTCTGAGATCGATGGAGAGAGATAAACGATTCTCCCCAAGAATACTGGATCATGGTTTTGGTTTTTGCTCTCTCTCAAGCCGAATAACGGAAAAACAGATTCACCAAGAAGGTAGACTAAATTGAATTGTTCTCATGTTGGAACAGGTCTACATGTTGGGGTCCCCCGGCGAGAAAAGAGGAAAAGGGCGTTTTTGCCTCGTCTTTCATTTAGCCTTCAAACTCTTGCGTCGGACAATGCATTTTTTAAATCGAAAATCACGGTATGATTTAACGGTGAACCGAACGCACGACTGAAAATAGTTCTTTCTGCTACAAGCTGATAAACTCACAGTGTAAACATTGTATATTGTTTAATTTCCATTTCGTTTCACTAAATTCAGACAGATACGATATTTTTTTAATCAAGATGTCTCTTATAGCATTTCTTTCCTTCATTTTCAAAAATCCGTAAAATGAAACTTGTTGCATTTACAAATATCTTTTTATGTTTTTCTGTCCAATAATCGTTTATTATGAATAGAGAGACAAAATTCATTCTTCTACGGCGCTTATATTAAACTGTTTTATTTTAACGTAACAATCTTTCAAAATACAATGCATTCAACCAAGAATAGTGTAATTTTCAATATTTAACGATGTCCTAGATTTTGTTTATCCAGTTGTTTTAGTTCAATTCACACGCCATTTTTTGCCAAATGATTAAAAAAAAGTTCTCATAAAAAGATTTTTTAATATTATTTCGAAGATTTTTTTTTTATTAATTTCACTTAAATGTGCATGTCATATATCTTAAAGTTAAATTAGTTGGTAAAGCCGAGTACATTTACAAACTGATCAAAGCTACGACAGAAATGTAAACATTTAGATAAGAAAATTTTTAGTTTCCGAACAAATTAAAATAGAGGCAAGGTCATTTTTATTTACGATGTGGTGCCACACAAGAAGCAAGCCTTCTGTTGGGCGGTTTTAAAAATTGTTTAGATTTTCTCGGCATTGACCTTCAGAGGTACCTCAGTTGCTGGGCATTAAACCCTTTTAGATAGGGGCGAGTGCTACCTGAGGGAAGCCCCATAGAACTTAACTTGTTATTATTTCTCCCCCACACGGTAATTTTACTTTAAGGTAATTTTTATGAAACTTAAATTTAAACTAGTTAGTAAAGCTGTGTGAATTTACTAACTGAACATGGCTCCAATTGAAATGTAAATGTTAAGGTATTATCCAAAATAATACTTGCCGAATAAATCAATATTAAATGGTCAAAATACATTCAAAATAATCATAAACAGTTTTCTTTCCTTGTTAAAAGTATTGTTTTAATATTATTGATTGTTAAAAACGACTTCGGACTTGATCAAAATGTAACGCGTATTTTCAGCTAAATGTAAAAGATTTAGGTTTTTATCTTGAGAATTTTTTCAAATAAAATGTTAAACCAACAGATTGCCATATAAACTTTCTATTACAAAGTATAGATTTGATTTATAATAATCTTGTAAATCCTTATTTCCATTTCCAATTCAAATGGCTCTTTCATTATGAAACAATAAGAGAATGTTCAGATTTTTAAAAATCAATTTAAGTAAATTACTTAGCATTACCATTTAATTTGTTTATAATCTTTTGAGTCTTAGGGGAAATATTTACTCATGGAAAATCAAAATCATTAATACCATTTTAGATTTATGAGAATATAAGTAAATGTTTTAAATATTTTCCTAGGAGCATAAAATCGTATTATTATATCTAACCATTGATATTTAAACGTCTTAACATTCTGTTATTGTTTCATAATGAATATATTACACATGGTTAAAAGCCCGAAGGCCGATTAAAGTGGGGATAAAGGAGAGGGGAAGGTCGGGAACGAGCCGAGACTCGAACCCTGCTGGTCTATGCTGCTCATCAGCTCACTTAGTGCAATGTGAGCCTGATGAGGCTAGCAGTTTCACGAACCCAAATCGGGGTCCGGGCACGTATGCCGGGTTATGGCTTGAACTAGACACCAAGGTCTAGTGTCATACATAGGTTTCGAGAAAGTCCGCGGGGACTATTTATCGCTGCCTCCCACCAGCCACGACTTGACACATGGTCAAAAGCCTAAAGGCCGATTAAAGTGGGGATAAAGGGGAGGAGAAGGTCGGGAACGAGCCGAGACTCGAACCCTGCTGGTCTATGGTGCTCATCGGCTCACTTGGTGCAATGTGAGCCTGGTGAGGCAAGCAGTTTCACAAACCCAAATGTGGATCCGGGCACGTATGCCAAGGTCTAGTGCCATACATAGGTTTCGAGAAAGTCCGCGGGGACCTCTGTTATTTATCGTTGCGTCCCACCAACGCACGAATATGGCACAAGGCCGTTTTTAAGGTGGGCCCGGTCGCAGGGCCGAAGCCTACACGCGTCCGGCAAGGCCAAAAATACCTTCGGCCCCGTCGGCATTCCCCTTTTTGGGGCGCCAGGCAATAAACCCAATCCCCCCGAAGGGGGTATAAGCCTGGTGGGATGGGCCCCTGAGGCCGGAAGAAATCTCCAGTGCCGAGGCACACCCAGCAGAACCGCCCAGAGGTTAGACGGCCTATCGAATGCAACCCAAGAACTGAAGAGGAAAGGCCACACAAAAACGCCCTAGAGCGTCCGCGGGGACCTCTGTATTTATCGTTGCGTCCCACCAACGCACGAATATGGCACAAGGCCGTTTTTAAGGTGGGCCCGGTCGCAGGGCCGAAGCCCACACGCGTCCGGCAAGGCCCAAAATACCTTAGGCCCCGTCGGCATTCCCCTTTTTGGGACGCCAGGCAATAAACCCAATCCCCCCGAAGGGGGTATAAGCCTGGGGGGATGGCGCCCTGAGGCCGGAGGAAATCTCCAGTGCCGAGGCACACCCGGCAGAACCGCCCAGAGGTAACACGGCCTACCGAATGCAACCCAAGAACTGGAGAGGAAAGGCCACGCACAAACGCCCTAGAGCGTCCGCGGGGACCTCTGAATTTTTGCCACCGAAGCCTTTTTCATATGAAAGAAAGGGAGCTCCTCCTCTGCCGCGCCACATAAATAGAACGTTATTCTAAAAAAATGGACGTAGAAAATAGGTTAGCGAAGAGTATTACTTCCATTTTTATAGAATTATTTCAGGCAGAAGTGTTTTGTAAATGTTGATAAATGTTAATTTATCCCTTTCTTCGCTGTAACGGCTGGTTAGAGTCAAAAAAGGGCTTTGTCATTTCCGGCCGTACCCGGATGTAATTTTTCCAAGGCGAAGAAGTAATTCGATCTGTTTACGTTCGTAGGCCAGTCGCGGCAATAGGTCCAATTGAAATGTAAATGTTAAGGTATTATCCAAAATAATACTTGCCGAATAAATCAATATTAAATGGTCAAAATACATTCAAAATAATCATAAACAGTTTTCTTTCCTTGTTAAAAGTATTGTTTTAATATTATTGATTGTTAAAAACGACTTCGGACTTGATCAAAATATAACGCGTATTTTTAGCTAAATGTAAAAGATTTAGGTTTTTATCTTGAGAATTTTTTCAAATAAAATGTTAAACCAACAGATTGCCATATAAACTTTCTATTACAAAGTATAGATTTGATTTATAATAATCTTGTAAATCCTTATTTCCATTTCCAATTCAAATGTCTCTTTCATTATGAAACAATAAGAGAATGTTAAGATTTAAAAAAATCAATGTAAGTAAATTACTTAGCATTACCATTTGATTTTGTTACAAGACGAGATCTTGCCTTGATTTGAAAAAACAAAAAGAAAGAAAAGAAGAAAAGAAAAAAGAAACGGAAGTTAACACTTCGAGTTTTCAACTAAAAATGAAAAGTTAGTCGCTCACGCATAGGCTCCGCGCAGAACTTCCGTTTGCGATAAATTAACAAAAAAAAAAATACATTAATAAATATCCAATCGGAACGCTTCCCGCGGGGCACAAAAATTGCCGTTCTGAGCCTACAGAAAACGTATAAATAGACGGACCAAACAATCATCAGTTCAGTTGCGTTCCTACACCACAGACTTGTTCCCTCACACGACCCGTGTTAAGGATTCTTCACCCCGTCTGGCGCCTGTCATCCGATACATCAAACGCTCTCCGCAGCTACCAACGTATCCTGATTCCGAGAAAACCATCCCTTCACCACAAGACAAGTACAGTACATGAACTTTGTAGCTACTGCCACTGAATTCATTCTTTGACTGTGAATGTATTTCTCCGTTCTACTCTCTGTACTTAATCTATCTATAAAAAATTTCTATAACATCATTACTGTGTTATTGTGAGTATCTATACGTTCTTTGTTTTGCAACCATACGCATTTCTCGCCCACAACTCAGAATATAACACTGGTGTCAAGCGTGCAGCAAAACAAGTATGGAATACTCCGGCCTTTCTCGATCAGAAATCTTGGAACTTATAAAACAGCAAAAAGCAGCGATTCTCCAAACGAAAATTGACATGGAGCCAGCAGACAACCCGCAAGCACAATTAATCATTAGTGAACTGAAAACAGACCTCCACAAACTTTTAACTGCTCTGCAAACTACCGCACACGATCGATCGCACACATTGCAACAACACACCACAAACTATGAGCTTCTATTGCGACAGCAGTCACTTCGGGACGCCACAAAATCCATCCGGACCTTCGAACCGGGCAGCGATGTAAACCGCTTCATTACCGACCTTAATAAGGCTTACACCATACACGTTAAGCCAGAATTAAGAGAATATCCTGCAATGGAGAAGGAGTTTGTCAAGCTGGCAAAGCAACTACTGAACGAAGGCATATTCCAGCAGATGGAGGACTCAAGACAGCCTACGTCCACGTTCGAGGAACTAAAGGCTTACCTTATATCCATCCACGGGAGCCAAATGACAAACTTCCAGTACCTAAGCCGAGCATGGGACCTTCAGCGACATGAGGGAGAGAAACTCACTGATTTTGCAGGCCGACTTGAAAACACAATCCGAGAGGCCACAGTCCACATCACGGCAAAATTCAAGTCGGACAGACAAAATGCTGAGATGACGGCCGAAACTGCATTTTCCCTAATGGGGGCCATGCTCATGAGTGAAAAGATCAGGGCATGGACACCTAACATCTATCCACACCTCGTCAAAACTATGGACAGACACTACTCAGCGGGTGGTATAGCCAGCGATGCGCAACGCTATCTTGATCGTGGTATCAAAACGGACATCACCACCGCCGCTGAAACCACTGCGCTGATGGCGAGCCAACCTACACACTCTGACAAACCTCGTAGCCTTGAAAGTGACAAGATACTAGCCGACGTACAGCTACAGTTGCTGGATCTGAACAAGCAACTGCGACAAACCCACAGGCGGAACCCATCCATCGTTGACTGGAAAAGTCGAACCGCCCCCACCTACAACATGAAGCACAACCGGGCACAAAGAAGCGCTGGCCAACCCAGCCAACAAGCAATGTGCAAAATTTTTTTACGAGGCCGCGCATGCTTTAAGGGCAACAGGTGCCCATATTTTCACCCCCCTCATGCTCAAGCACACATAGCGACTACTGACACCGGTTTACCTGGAATAGATAGCGATCAGCACAACCATGAACACGCGACGCGCTTCGACGAACTGGATTTTCGGTTGGGACCGAACGAGATGTGATGAATCGTTCCCAGGTCCATGTATCCACTCAGCATCATCACACATTTAACGTTCAAATCCAACCTGATCTCCGATCGCCCTTTGTTCAGGTCAACCTCCGCAACAACGGCATCACATTCTCCGGTGTAGGCATGCTGGATTCCGGATGCACGACTTGCATCATTCCCATTTCTCGCTTACCTGAAGATGCAAGAAGACACATGTCCAAAACCAACATCCGAGTCAAAGGAATCGGAGGGAACATCTCTATTCTGGGCAAGCTCACCTGCGACATTACCTTGGGTGACGATACTTCTCCCGCTTTCTGCAACGTCGACACACTGATCACGACATCAGACATTCCCATCTTGATCGGTCAGAACATACTCGGCCACCACACACTGTTATCCTATACTATCGATAACCAGAAGGCAACTGTAGAACTTGCGCGCACACTCCCATCTGGCAAGCTAAAACATACTGTCCCGCTCTCTACAACCATCCATCCAAGGATAAAACCGACCCACAACCTTTCACACGGCGCCCTAACCGTTTCCAACGAGGAACTACGAGCCACAGCCAGATCATCGCCTAACGGGTTGACTCTCAACCAAAAACTCCATTGGCTTAAGCAAACCGTAGGCCTATCGCTTCCAGACCATCATAGCCGTAGTGAATTAGAAGCTACCGCCGATTTACTCATCAGCTATGCGGACATTCTCGGCACCGACGACAATAGAAGGGGCACTTTCATCAAGCCCATACGCATACCAACCAACGGCCAGTCCAGGAGCCAAAAACAGCACCCTATAGCCCAAGCACTGGAGGATGATGTTGACGCGGAAATTGCCCGCATGGCAAGTGAGGGTGTTATCGAACCTTGCAACGACCCTAAAGGATTTAACAGTCCCGTTTTTGCCGTCCGCAAGAAAAACGGAAAGATCCGAGTGGTCGCAAATTTCAAAAGAACCCTCAACAAGGTTTTAGTCGATCTCGACCCATACCCAATACCTACCATTGACTCGACATTCAACAAGATTGGCGAAGGTAACAAGTACTTCTCAACACTCGACCTCCGCAATGGCTATTGGCAAATCGTCATTGACGAACGTGACCGCCATAAAACGGCCTTTACTTGGAAAGGACGCTGTTTCCAATACACTCGTCTGGCTTTCGGTCTAACATCCGCTGGACAAATCTTCTCGCGATGCATAGCTGAGGCTCTCGACACAGTGGCCTCACGCGCGAACATATCGTCATATATTGACGATAATCTTGTCCACGCCAAAACCTTCGAGGAATATGTAACAGCGCTGGAGCAATTATTTATTGCTCTACGCAAGTTCGGATTAAAACTAAACCCGGAAAAATGCATTTTTCTTGCATCCGAAGCTAAATTTCTCGGTCGCATCGTGAATAGCGACGGGTTCAAGGCCGACCCCGAATATGTCCGCGCCATTATCGACATGAAACCCCCGACAACGAGAAAAGAACTACAAAGTCTCATCGGACGTCTCGTATGGATTCGGCAATTCATCGAGACACGCCTTAATGAGAGCATCAGAACCGACATGTTCTCCAATCTAATGGCCCCCATAAACGAACTAAATAAGCCCGGATGAACATTCGTCTGGACCGAAGGGGCCAACAAGGCTTTCAATAAAATTAAGAAGCGCCTCGCTTCACCACCAATCATTTCATTCCCCGACTTCACCGGACTCTTTACCCTCACCACCGACGCCAGCGATATCGCATGTGGGGCCATTCTCATGCAAGAGAATAAACACGGCCAAAAGAAAATAATAGCAGTTGCCTCACACACCTTTAACGCGACGGAGCGCAACTGGTCAACAACTGAACGCGAAGCATATGCGATAAAATGGGCCATCACCAAATTCGATTACTTCTTGCGTAGTCGTCCCTTCGTCGTCCTCACAGATCATCGATCTCTCACATACTTGGATCAACGTGAATTCAACAATGCGAAGATACGACGATGGCAGGAGGAAATATCGTGCTACAAATTCGTCTTGGAATATGTAGAAGGTGAATCGAATGTCTGGGCAGACATGCTCAGTCGGAGATATGGCCACAGCAAGGACAAGCTTACAGCAGACCCCACACCTGCAGGGAAGCGCTTCAAACTCCAAGGCTCCAGTCTAAACATCTACGTTCCATCCTGGTGCATGGACGAAATCAAGAGCTCCCAGCTGCTCCCTGGGACTCACACAACACGGAACATTCAGCATCATATGCAGGCCATCGACGCATTCCTCGCGTTTCATGCCACATCGACCATCCCGGTTGAAGAGATAGCTGACCACATGGGTATTGCAGCGGAACAAGCCTCTGATGACACACTTTCAAAAATCATCAGAGCTCTTCAGTTGGCAACCCCAAGACCGGACGCTACCCTACTCGACCCCAAAGATCATCGTACCGGGCTATATAACAAACACATGCACCAATTCTACTTGGAACCTGGTACATCTGTGTTGATGATCAGGGATACTACAAACACACCAAAACTGGTAGTACCCTACAAGCTCCGGACAAAATATCTCCACCAAGCCCATGACTGTGTCAACCACTCAGGGATCTCCCGCATGCAGGAACACCTATCCAGCTACTGGTGGGAGTTCAAAAATCGCGATATCAGGGCGTATGTTCAGTCATGCCAAACCTGCGCTAAACGCAAGGGAAATTACGGCATGCGCCGAAACTGGTCCACGGGCCATTGCAAGAGAGGCGGAAAACCATTCGAGGTTGTCTACATAGATTTTGTCTCAATGCCCCTCTCAAAGGGCAAGTGGTACATACTTACTATTCTAGACAGCTTCAGCCGCCACCTCATGGCCATACCATGTGCCAGAGACCGCGCAATCGACGCAGCCCGCGGACTCTACCAGTTCTTTCTTCGTCACCGCGAGATTCCCCGCATTGTCTCCTCCGACCGAGGAACCCACTTCACTGGTGAGGCCTATATATATATATACGAGGGCCATACGATAAGTTTCCAAACTTTTTTCGTATGGGCACTTTTATTGATAGTACACACATGAAACTCTAGTCCTCTTTGAAGTAATCTCCTCCGGCTGCTATGAACTTGTTGTACCATTCCAACAACTTCTGGAAGGTCCCATGGAAGTATTCTTGTGTGAGTGTGTCAATGACCTTCATCACAGCCTCTTTCATCTCCTCAATTGTCTCATAACAAAAGCCTCTGAGCTTAGAGAATAACCAAAAGTCACAGGGAGCAAGGTCTGGACTATAGGGAGGCCGAGGAACTGTCTTGATGCCCATCTTGGTCAAATAGTCTGTGAAAAGGATGGAGTTGTGGACTGGTGCATTGTCCTGGTGGAAATGCCACTGACCCGACTTGAAGAGTGCTGGCCCCTTCCCTAGGAATCTCTTCCTGAACTCCCTTAAAACCCAACATAGTAACCCTAACCCTAACCCTTTTGCCAGTCAACTCTGGTGTATTGACTTCCTTGCTCCTCCCACACCTCTCATCATCCCTCACAGACTCCTTGCCTTCTTTGAATCTCTCATGCCACTCAAAAACTGATGCTCGATTCATGCAAGATGCTCCAAAAGCAGCGTAAAGCATTCCATGCGTTTCTCTGGCATTTTTTCCAAGTTTAAAACAGAATTTTATTGCCTATCGTTCTTCTAAAGTGTCCTCACGTCCAGATTGCATTTTTAAAATTTACCAGCTGTGACAATCAGGCTTTAGTAGGGTATATTTCAATTCCTGCTGTAGCTGTTCATTTGAACATGAAATCATAAAAATTGGTCAGTCGTCTCATAAGATGTATAATGAATTTTCAAGAGTCTACAACAATTTTAAATGCCAGTACAAAAAAAGTCTGGAAACTTAATGAATGCTCCATGTATATATATATGTATAAGAGTATTTGGCATTAAATGACATACAATGGTTGATATGCCAAAAAAAAAAAAAAACAATTCAGTATTAAATAGCCCAGGAAGGGTTGACATACTGCAAAAACCAACCAACCAACACTAGATTCAATATCAATGAAGCTAAGAAAAATTTACAATTTTACAATACTTGGAGTCATTTCACTGGGTGTAAATGAATGAGTAATGGTCAATAAAATAATTGGTGTTAAATAGCAAAACGAGAAACAATTTCACTGTGTGCCAAAAAATGAACTCAGAGTTGTTTAAAAATCAACAAAATGTGTTTACAAATCATATATAGTTAATATATAGTAGCGGCTATAAGTTAAGGAATGGAACAACAACAAATATTTAAATGATTTTTGATTTAAAAAATTTGTATGTACGTTTACGAAATTTTCCTAAAACATACTTGGAACATATATGCATTTATTGCATATAAAGTTCTCTCAAATTTTTTTTGTTGTAAATTAAGCATAAACTTAAAAAAAAGACAAAAAAAACCCCCAAAAATATATACATATACTGGTCAAAAGATGAATTATATAGAATCCTCTAGAGAATGTATGGAAAATCATAGGAGAGAAAGTTCAGAACAGAAATCTTCAAAATATTGATAATTTATGAGGTTTTCTGAAAGAAGAATGGGAAAGTATCACTACCACCTTTTGTAAGAATGCTTTTCTTAACTTTTGACCAGGGCAAAATGTGTACTTCAAGTGACAAACTAAGGAAATTGCACATAAGATGATCTGGAAATGGCTAAGAGGAAACCTTAAGAGCAAAACTGAATTTTGATTAATGGCAGCACAAAATAATGCCATAAGAATCAATTATGTCAAAGTAAAAACTGATAATATGCAAAATAACAGCAAGTGTAGGTTATGTGCTGACAGAAATGAAATGTTTAATCATATAATGAGCAAATATAGCAAACTGAGTAAAAAGAATACAAGACTAGGCATGACTGGGTGGGAAAGGTAATCTACTGGGAATTATGCAAGAGATTAAAATTTGACCATGCTAACAAATGGTTTATGCATAAACCAGAATTGGTCCTAGAAAATGAGATCCATAAAATTCTGTGATTTTGAGATCCAAATGGATCAACAAATCCCAGCCTGAAGACCAGACCAAATATTAATTAACAAGAAAAAAAACTTACCAGTTTGACGATTTTGCCATTCCAATAGACCACAGAGTGAAAGTAAAAGAAAGAATAAAACGTGGACAAGTACCTAGACCTTGCCTGAGAACTGAAAATATTGTAGAACATGAAAGTGACAGTGATACCAATAATATTTAGAGTACTTGGAACAGTCACTGAAGGGAGACTGGATGAAGTCGAGGCCAAATGAAGAATCCAGAACATCCAGACTACAACACTGTTAAAATCAACTAGGACACTGAGACGAGTCCCGGAAACCTGAGGAGACAGCAGTGAAAAAACACAAACTAGTGCAAGTGAGAAAAACCTGCAAAGCGTAAAATAATGATAATAATAATAATAACAACAAAATAATAAAATCAAATCTTATGTGTCAAGAAAGTGAAGACAGTAAATTATACCATCGGTGAATGTAGCAAACCAGTGCAAGGGGAATATAAGAAAGGCATGACTGGGTAGGAATGTTGATGAACAAGGAATTATGCAAATGAATTTAATTGTGCAAATGATTTTAAAGGTTTAATATTTTGGGTATAAAATGGGATACAAAGTGATAGAAAAAATATCCTAGAGCAGAAATATCTGGTTATATACTTTATTTGATAATAAAGAAAATATTATTATGAATAAATGTAACAAGCGAGTCTAAAAGGAATATTAAAAACATAGATGAGAGCATAAGAGCATAAAAATTGTGCAAATAATTTGGTTTGGACTGTAAAGATAAATGGTATAAACTTGTACAATAAAAAAAATTACAAGAATCAGTGATATCCAGATATATTGCTTTAATTAAGCGGGCACTTCTGGTGGCGTAATGGTTAGCAAGGTAGACTAGCTAGCCATCACGAGTGAGTTCGATTCTCATTGGGTGCCCCATTCATGTAACCTTGTGCTACATTTAAGCAAAAAGCCTAGTAAATTACTACTGCTTTAATCAAACAAGGAAACCTGACATGGCTGTTGTAAGCAAGAAAAAAATGTTGCCAGATTTTAGACACGAAGATATGGGGTTGAAGAAGCTTGTAGGTAGTGTGTGTTGTTGTTGGGAAATTATCATGTTGGTAACTGACTCCTTTCTTATCTTCACTTACTTGTTATCTTCTTTTTGTTTGTTGAAGCTGCAAAGGAATTAAGAACAAAAAGGAAATAGACAGGATACCTTTAAACTCAATTTTTATTTTCAAGCTTTATGATTATTTTGTGGTGAAAATGTTTTCCTGGACCAGTAGAAATGGCTGTGCTTCCTAGTTGAGATGTTTGAAGAATCTCAGGAATGATTTTTGGCAAGTTATTGTGAATTTGTAAGAAAAATAATCCTTTAAGGATTTGAATTAGGATTGACAATTCCATTTCCCATAATAATAATGTTTAGTTCGTGGGGATTAAATGGAAATTTTAAAAAATCAAAAAATAAAAGCAAAAAGTTATAGCTTCCTAGAAGGCCTCTGACTGGAAGCAAACTCTGCACATGCCTAAAAAGAAGGGCTTCCTGCTGCCAAGGAAAAACTCTCTCATTAAGAGAAAAATGATATTGGCAGAATAGGATAAGTCATCCTCATTGGGGGAAAATATGCAATGACCATAACGGTCAAATTAATTTACACGCCAAACAAAAATACAAAGTTCTTTCTGCTACAAGAGCTCCACCCCAGAAAAAAGGTACGGAGTAAACCTGAAGTTCAACAAATAACATCAGTTATAACAGAAAGAAAAGGAAAGAACTATGAGTCTCACAACACAAAAGCATAAAATACAAACAATGCAAGCAAGTTAGATAAGATAAAAAGTGTACAGGTCAGTTTTTAGCATCAATATGTGTACCATCCCCTCCTAAATTGACTTGCATAGTGTGGAAAGAATAAGTGTATGTGAGGGCTAAACAATTTGGTTGTTTCATCAACGCCAAATAAGTGATGTCACAACCACATGAGCCACTAGTAATGAAAATATCCCAGGTAAATAAAATTTTCCTACAGTAGATGAAATTGCTAGCTGATTGGACATCCTGGATTTGAGATACTTTACATGAACTGGGGAAACATCTAAAAATAGTTGCTGCAGTAGACCAGGTTAAACAAAAGGTAGTGAAATGATCACCGTCCCAGTTCATATACTAACTGTGGGGCATGAGAAAATGATAATTTGTACTGGTGCGCTGTACAAGGATTAAAGCGAGTAAGGGCTATAAAATGAGTGTCAAATTAATGATGTCACACTCAAATGATCCTAATAATAATAAATTTCTTCAAAATAGATAAGCAGAATGGAGATGGAATAAGGCAGCGAGGTATCTGTGCGGGATCTGCATCGCTACAGTCATAGCAAAAGTTTTGTTGCTGAATAAGGCTAGGTATGATGTAATCAGCCATAAGCGTAGTCCCATAGCAGTGGGAAAGAGAAGAATGATGATCTCCCACCAAGTTATGAAATAGCGGAATGTCCTAGTAGAATTACGCATTGTTGTAGACAAAGCAAAAGTTAGAGGCAACATAAAAGTGTTCCTGTAAGTGGCGGAATAAATACATCTAGTTTATATTCAACTGGGAACTTTTTTCAAGGAGGGTAGACTCAAGGGTCTATAAATTAGATGGCTTTCCTCATGGTGAAATGGTTCTGCTGCTTGGAAGAGAGAGGACAGAAAAACATCTGTCCGGCTCAAAAGATTCTGAGGAAGAGTGAGTTTGGCGGGCTTTCACCATTTTTATGTTGCCCGGAAAAAATGGTCCAGTAGAATAGGATAAGTCATCCTCATTGGGTGAAAATATGTGACAACCAGAACAGTAAAATTAATTTATGTGCCAAACAAAATACGAACTTCTTTCAGCTACAACTGTACACAAACCCCAATTCCTCAATAAATATGCATCAATTCATGTTGATTAACAGGAGGCTATAATTTTTTACTGATGATTATAATTAGTTATTTGAAACCATATAATTGTTTGCAAACAAATGATTATTTCTAAGTGGAAGTAATTATTTGAAACCATATAATTGTTTGCAAACAAATGATTATTTCTAAGTGGAAGTAATTATTTGAAACCATACAAATTTGTAAACCTGATGAGGTTTGCCTCTATCGTTTGGAATCAACGGTTTTAGGCCAATCCGAACTTACTGGATTGGAATCAACGGTTTTAGGCCTATGCGACTGTACTCATTCGAATCAATTGTTTTAGGCCTATCCAAAATCATTCCCTGATAGGGAATCAATGGTTTTAGGCCTATCCAACCTTACCTGATAGGAATCAATGGTTTTAGGCCTATCCAACCTTACCTTATTGGAATCAATGGTTTTATGCCTATCCAACCTTACCTGATAGAAATCAATGGTTTTAGGCCTATCCAAATTACCTGGTTGGAATCAATGGTTTTAGGCCTATCCAACCTTACCTGATTGGAATCAATGGTTTTAGGCCTATCCAACCTTACCGGATAGGAATCAATAGTTTTAGGCCTATCCAACCTTACCTGATTGGAATCAATGGTTTTAGGCCTATCCAACCTTACCGGATAGGAATCAATGGTTTTAAGCCTATCCAACCTTACCTGATTGGAATCAATGGTTTTAGGCCTATCCAACCTTACCGGATAGGAATCAATGGTTTTAGGCCTATCCAACCTTACCTGATTGGAATCAATTGTTTTAGGCCTATCCAACCTTACCTGATTGGAATCAATAGTTTTAGGCCTATCCGACCTTACCTTATTGGAATCAATGGTTTTAGGCCTATCCAACCTTACCGGATAGGAATCAATGGTTTTAGGCCTATCCGACCTTACCTGATTGGAATCAATGGTTTTAGGCCTATCCGACCTTACCTGATTGGAATCAATGGTTTTAGGCCTATCCAACCTTACCTGATAGAAATCAATGGTTTTAGGCCTATCCGACCTTACCTGATTGGAATCAATGGTTTTAGGCCTATCCAACCTTACCTGATAGAAATCAATGGTTTTAGGCCTATCCAACCTTACCTGATTGGAATCAATGGTTTTAGGCCTATCCAACCTTACCTGATAGAAATCAATGGTTTTAGGCCTATCCAACCTTATCTGATTGGAATCAATTGTTTTAGGCCTATCCAACCTTACATGGTTGGAATCAATGGTTTTAGGCCTATCCAACCTTACCTTATTGGAATCAATGGTTTTAGGCCTATCCAACCTTACCTGATAGAAATCAATGGTTTTAGGCCTATCCAACCTTACCTGATTGGAATCAATGGTTTTAGGCCTATCCAACCTTACCTGATTGGAATCAATAGTTTTAGGCCTATCCGACCTTACCTGATTGGAATCAATGGTTTTAGGCCTATCCGACCTTACCGGATTGGAATCAATGGTTTTAGGCATATCCAACCTTACCTTATTGGAATCAATGGTTTTAGGCCTATCCGACCTTACCTTATTGGAATCAATGGTTTTAGGCCTATCCAACCTTACCTGATTGGAATCAATGGTTTTAGGCCTATCCGACCTTACCTTATTGGAATCAATGGTTTTAGGCCTATCCAACGTTACCTGATAGGAATCAATGGTTTTAGGCCTATCCAACCTTACCGGATAGGAATCAATGGTTTTAGGCCTATCCAACCTTACCTAGTTGTCGATGTTCTTGCAACTCAAGTAAAATTCCTTGAACCATTTAGTTACTGCAATGTGATCAAATGTGCAGTTACCTTTCGTACAACAAATGTTTTTGTGTTAGTTCCACAGCATTTTGGCCCAATTTGAATTCATAAATCCTAAGTTTCCAAATTAGGATATATTGTATTTTTATCTGTGCCGTTTTCAAATGATACACTGAATGAAGCAATATATATGTCAGGACAACAACTACCATGATCCTGTCACCCACTCTGGTTACCTTCCACAGCCCAAACTGCTTTAGTCACATGATATAAGCACTGCAAACTAGTATGTACAAAAATATTACCAAATTTTTAACTCACCCTCCTACTATTTATGATAGTATGAAAAAATTACATATTTTCATAAATATAAATCCTGTATCGAACTGAAAACTATGTACTCTATGCTTTTTTCCTATGCACATGATTAATAAAATTTTTAAAAAATAAATAAAATAAAAAAATTGTCCCACATGTCTTGTAGGACAATTCAGAGTGAATTTTTGGGACTTATAAGCCTCATGTCTCTGTCAACCTCTGAAATACTAATCACTACTATAATGTACGAATTTTTACCTCAGCTCATATTGCAGTTTTTTTGTTTTGTGTGGACTCTTGAGTTAGACATGAAACACCTGAAGAAGGCTGAAGGACACATTGACAGAAATGTTGTGAATGTAAGAATAAAGGTAAAGACAATAATCCAAATACTATAAGTGATAAAAATTATCAAACTTTACCACAGAAATTTAAACAAATAAAAAAACAATAAAACAAGAGACTGTAATTAAAGTTATGCGATAGATAAAAGATTCATACTTAGATCTTAGCAAACTTGGTAGACATTTTTTTCTTTCTTTATAGAGTCAAAAACTTTCACCTTTTCTTTTAAAAGAAAACAATTCATAATTCCTTTTTAATATATCAAAAATGTCAGATTCCCGATTCTTTCACTTTGAGGCTATTATTAAATAAAACTTGATTATTTTTATGATTGACACCAAACCACAGATAAGGTTGAACTACAGTACATTTCCTTCATGACATTGAATTGGTTTGGTTCTGGGTGTTCTTTGTGATACCCCAACTTAGGACATGTCCTTTTTAAAATTTATTGAAGAGAATGTATAATAAATACCATAAAAAGAAGATATTTGTGATGTCACTGAGTAAGGGAAGGAGAAAATAAACAGTCTATTCTAAGATTTTACAATTTGTACATTTTGAGGAAAATGAAAATTCTTATATTTATTGTTTTAAAGTTTAACTGATTTCAATCAAATTGTAAAATTCCTCGGAAAACTTCTTTTAAAAAATCATTAACTTTAATCGTCTTTATACTTTATATGAATTTCTGACCTTTTCAATAAAAATTAAAGATGAAATCTAAAAAAAATCTCATTATGATGATGAGGAAGATCTTCCCTAACCACAAAGCCAACACTCAAAAGCTATTAAAATCTTACTATGATGATGGTCCACCCAAATTTAGGTAGTAAAGAAATGGCAAATCTCTTCCATCTACTGATTAATGCCAAAAGTTGTGTCAAACAAAAGAGATAAAAATCTATTTCCCTTATCCTGAACTTTTGACCTACATTACCACTCATACACATACAGTCTTTGTTGACCCCCTACACATATATATATATACATGTATCCACTCCTACATACTCAGTGTATGCTTACACACACCTGTGTGAATATGTCTAGGCCCACACATACATATGAACACACACATATGTAACCCTATATACCACCACACCAAAGGTCCATAGAGTCACAGAAGTCTAGACCAATCAATGCCAATTCTCAATGCTTTTTGATCAGCTGTTTTTGATGAAACACAGGATTGTGTAAGTGCAGCACTCTCTATATTCACCAGGCCTATCTCTATATGACTTTTCCTTAAACTAAAGATTTATCTCACAAATAAAATTTGAGGATGTGTAGCATTATACCATACCAAAAAAGGAGTTTCAGAGGTGCTTTCACCAAGTGAAAACTCAATGGAATAAGCGTGTTAGCAAGAGAACTATTTTAAAGAAAATTAATATTTCATTCATTGTTTTATCTTGATACAGCTTCATATATATACATCTTCAGCCTCAATACTTTCCAAACATATTTCATATTTGAATTTTTTAAATATTGTCTGAAATGTTGCATATTAGTGAAATGCACTCAGTTAAAAAAATGAATTTGACAAAGAGTTATAGAAACCCATCCATCATGGAATTTAATGCAATGTAGATACAAATACTAAAGAGAAAACATCAATACTGAACCCCATGCAACATTTACAAAATAGCATCTAAGATGTCTTGTATTTAATTTTAAAAACTTTAACATTCATAGATCTGTTTGGTATAAGAAGCAAAAATTCTTAATTTTACATGGAAAAAGATTTTTAATGATACTGCGCACATCTACGACTCAACCATACCAGCAATCGACATCACCCATCTAGCTGAAGACCAAATAAAACCGCCACAGACTTTACACACACGTTCGTAAATCTGACAATGAATTGTCACTTTTGTTATATTTGTTACCTCACCTTTGTTTCCTTCATTGTCTTTGGCTGTCAATTACTCACAGGCATTAAACTTAAATAATTTGCAGGGTCAACATCCTTATTGGCTCTGCAACAAGGGGATCAAATTGCCATTGTTGGGCAAATTCTTTGGAGGCTTCACTGGAGTACTGTGGTCCATTGTCACGAACAACTCTGCTGGGAAGACCATGTTCAGAGAATATTTGCTTCATTGTTGATATGGCCATATTGCTTATTGTTTGGCCATTCATTTTCTGTATAATTGGAAATTTACTGTAATAATCAGCAATTATCAGATATTCATGATTATTGCAGTTAAATAAATTTGTGCCGACAACTTCCCATGCTCTGCTGGGGATGTCATGTGGCTGTAAAGTTTCCTTTGGTTTTGCCGGAAGGTTTTTTCTGGCATATTGAACAATTCTTGATCATATTCTCGATATCTGCATTAATTCGCTCCCAGTATACAGCATCTCAGGCTTGAAGACATGATTTTCTAACACCTTGATGGCTGTAATGTAGATGGTCCGAGATAATGTTTGTTGGGTTTCCCGAATAATAATTCTTGATCCCTTCATGATGATACCATCGTTGATAGATAGTTCATCTCTGAATGACCGTATTACCTGCGGTAAATCCTTAATTGAGTCTGGCCATCCTGCTGTTATGATTCCTTGTAGTTGATCAAGTACTGGATCAGCCTTGGTTTCTTTTCTTATTTCATTCAGGCGTTCACTCCTGAATCTGACGAAATCGACTCTAATATCTAGGTTGATTGTATGGGTATTTTCAGTGCTAGGGAGACTGCTTAGAGTATCAGCTTGAGTCATTTCCTGTCCTAGAATGTACTCGATTTGCATCTGGTCTTTGGTTGCATTTATCTGTGTTGCTGCAGGAGTTTGGAACACATCTTCTTTCTTGACTGTGCAATGAGGGGTAATTAGTTTGAGCTGTTCCAGCGATGGTAGCCCTAGTACTGCTAGCCCTTGTACATACACAATGTGGAAGGTGCTGACATGCCAGTCTGATTTGTTGTATTGACAGGGTATTCTGATGTTACCAAAGCATTTTATTGGTGTGCCATTATAAGCTATCAGTTTTTTTGTTGATACATTGTTTTTTTACTGTTGGTAAACCATCTGTGTCCAGTTTTTCTGAGAACATTCTACGCAATGTAGAAACTGGTAGGGTGTTCTCTTGTGCCCCTGTGTCGATCTTCAAATGCAACTTGTGGATGCCATTTCTATTTGGCAATTTAATGTTAATGAGTACGAAAGCTTCATCTCTTTGAGTCATATTAATACAATTGAACATCAGGCTTTCCATTTGTTCCTCAGCTTCTTTGTTGTTGTTGTATACTGCATCAGTTTTCACGTACTGTTTTCTCCTATATTGTGGTTGATAGTGAGATTGGGGAGGGTGTTCTCTGCTTTGTGACCTCGGCCTTTGTTTTGGTTTTGTTCCGTTTGACAAATATACTGATGCCCAGTGGTTTGCTTTACCACATGTTTCATTTTGATCCGAATGCTGGACAAGCTTCACGGTGAAAAGCATGGCTTTTACCACATTTGAGACAATTATTTGACATAGTAGAATGTGTTGGTGTTCTTATGGCTTGTATATTAGTATTATCCACATTACTAATATTCAACATAGCCTTCAGTTGTTTAACAGTTTCTTCCAGAGTTAGTTTGTTGTCTTTTCTTAGTAACTCCTTTTGGGAGTCTGCAATGGGAGTGCTGGCAATAATAGGTTCTATTATGCGTTGCTGTTGCTCATGTTCTGTAATGAACATCTCTGAGTCATTCGCTTGCATCTGTTGACAAAGTCGTCTAACGATTCCTCAGCTTCTTATTGATAAGTCATTAATTTCAAATTCTTTATTCTGAAATTTTCTTTAGGTTCGAGTTGTTCGATGAACTTATTAAAAATAATTTCAGGAGTACGTTTTTCTTCCTCTGTTAATAACCAAGTGTTGTATTTTTTTTAACCTTCATTCTCAACTCTCAATAGTATGTAGTTTACTTGCTGTTCTATTTTTATTTTATTGACAACAAAATACAACTCCAACCGCTGTTTAAACAATTTAAATGTTCCAGCTAGATTTGAAGATTGCCAGTCCATATAAGGGATATCATTATTAGCCATTATAAATGTTCTACATTGAACATGTTTACAAAAAATAAGCAAATTCAAGGTGGTGGTATCACGTAAAAAAACCACGCACGTGGCAATAATTAAAAAAGAGTTTGAATTATTTACCTGAAAGGTTTTTTCTTGAAATTCTGTAAAAAGACAACATTTTGTTGGCTTTTTTTCCGAGTTGTTTTTTTGGGGCTTTTTGTCCAGAAGTGTCTTCGGTTTGTTTCTTTATACACGGGTTTTCGTCGTTTTTTTTTCAGCCTTTAAATGTTGTTTTCATTTTTTAAACATTTAAATATTGTTTTTGTTTTTTAAGCCTTTAAATATCTGTTTTTATCACCCCGGCTGCCACCATGTAATATATTGTTGTTGTGGGTGTTAGTATTCATTATTAGGCTTAGTAGGCTTAAGGACAACATAAGGCATGCGTGCTTTAGTTAAGGCATATTTATTCTAAATCAGAAGGGTGTGTGTATGTATTCCTACGCCAAGGGGTTGTAATCTTGCGTGTAGAGAAATAGTCTGTGTTATTACTACAGTAAGAAATTTTATATCTAAAAGAATATTTTAAAGGTTTTGCATCTAGTAAATATGGTTACTTACAAAGTCCTGTAATGGGTTTATAATCTTGGGGATTTATTGTTTTAATCATTCAAGGTTATTTTCATTAAAGGTCCTTCGTTCTTTGTCTTATATTTCCTTCCCAAATTTACTTGGCTGGAGTCCTGAGTTCAAGTAACTTTCCTTTTAAGAAAGGGGGATATCTAAGCTAGAAACAGGAAGTGACAAGGGGTCATAAATCAATTTTTTCAGACACTTGGTCTAGCACTAAGGGTGTTCTTTGGACTTACTGGTGCTAATCTTGTTACATTTATTATCATATATTTAATGCTTTTCAAAAATGTTTGGCTTTTTTTGAGAACAAGTGACAGCAAGTCTCTTTGTTCAAACTTTATTATTATTATTATTATTATTATTCAATATATATCTATACTTATCTAAAAAGGTTTTGAATTTTGGGGTCTCATAAGTTCACTTGTTACTCTTGTTCCTATGCGGCATTCTTTTTGTTCTTCCGGAAATAGTCCATAGCATACAAAATTGTAATAGATCTCTTCTTTAATCCGTGCGATCAGTTTTTTCCCCATTATCGGTAGACACGTTTTCGTTGTATAGTTGGTGGGGATGGTTCCTTTGGGGTGTGTATGGGGGGGGGTCTTTCTAGATCAGGGTGGCTTACTTCTTCGAGGTATTTACTCAGTTGTGAAGCCTGTCATGGATGAGTGTAAATTTTTAAAAACCAGCATCCATGTATGCAATTGTAGCGAACGGTTTTTCTCTAAACTAGAATTACTTCTATAATAAACAGGGTTAGAGATATAGTCGTCGTTAACAGTTGTTCTAATACAACAAATGAAGTATTTACGAAAGTAGAAAAGAACATAAAAAAAAATAATACAAATTATTATGTACCATAGGCAGATACGGTTACGCGAAACGTACATAGACTGTTCATTACATATATAATATAGAACATAGGAATCTCGAAACACGAAAAACACTTACGACTCCTCAGTTCAGGTACGAAACTTTTTATTACCTTTGAGTTTAAAGGTTTTTCGACATAAGGAGAGAAAGGCACGATCTTTCTATTCTGGCTTTTTCATCTGCCCGCTATCTCGTGCGACACCTGCCCAAGGCCTCCGCAAGCAAGCGAAAGTCAACCCTTCTCGTCCGGTATCTAGTCTCAACTCTACTAACTTTCTTCAAACTCCCAAAATCCTCCGCACGCTTCCAGTGCGTGACATCATTCGCACTTGCTAGCCCCGTTTCCCATCTCGGGCTATTGTGTCATCTCTGAGTGAAACGTCCGCTCCGCCCGCACATGAATACCTGCGTTAATGTTGCACCTAAGTAACCCATGTGCTGAGCCGAAATGTTCTCTGCCTAACTAAAGCCAAAGGCATAAAACGAAATCCCTCGGCCATTATATTAAAATTAAGCTTTTGACAGACATGCAAAATAACAAATTTAAACACATAAAAAAAGGAACAAACAACAATAACAAGAATTGGTAGGTCTATATACATATATAAATTTTATGTGAAACAAGAGGTTATGAATAGTACGTTTACAATGAGGATATTTTACGGACAGAGATAAATGGTTTTCCTTTTGGTCTCTTCTCGTAAGAAATTTTATATCGAAAAGAATATTTTAAAGGTATTGCATCTAGTAAATACGGTTCCTTACAAAGTCCTGTAATGAGTTTATAATCTTGTGGATATATATTTAATCGTCAAGGTTATTTTCATCAAAGGTCCTTCGTATCATTGTTTTATAGTTCCTTCACCATATTACTTGTCTGGAGTCCCGAGTCCAAGTGAAATTTCTTTTAGGAAAAGAGGGAATCTCTCAACTCGAAACAGGGAGTAACAAGTTTTATTACATTTACTATTATTCATTTAACGCTGTTAAAAAAATTATTGTCTTTCTTCTCTTGAGAACAAGTGACAGCAAGTCTCCTTGTTCAAACATTATTATTATTGTTATTATTAATATTACTATTCAACACATATCCATATCTGTTTAAAAAGGTTTTGAATTTGGAGTCCCATAGTATCATGACCTGGCGTTTTCCATTTCTGTACTTTCTTGAGTATAATTCTAAGCGAGTCCAGGTGTATGGACTGCTTCAGGGCTTTCTTCGAGACGTAGTAATTCTTTTTTCATGTTATTTATTCATTCAGCCTTTCTCTTATATTCTTTCTGCTGCCACATTTTACTTGAAAATTGTTTCGTTTCCTTTTCATCTCGTTGTTAATTTGCCCTCGTGCAAAAGATTTCGGACTTCAGAAATTTAGATTTGTTATTTTTAATAATCTTAAAATGGTAATTTATCGAAAGTTTTGTCTTTTTTTAAGATTGAAATTTCTACATTTTATAAGGGAATTCACTATTACTTTTTAATTCAATGTAGGATGATCACCCACATCTGGAGCAAGTAATCAAAAGAAGAAAAAAAAAACCCCACCGATAGTCACCAATGAATATTAAATTGCTTAGACTACGTAAGAAGGGATGGGTGCATTTTTCTGTTTTTAGATTTCTTTTCACCCGACAAATATGTAGGGCTTCAAAAATTGCGTAGACCAACTTTAGTTGGCCAGTTGTACAAATCGAGGATTAACTGAAAAACATTTTAATATATATTTCTCAAGCTATACCAGTGTACAGGTCTTGTTGATAACTATTATAACACTTATAAATTTTATGTAAGTCTTTCCCTATAAATATTCCCGAGATCTTAAATGAATATGTATTATAACAAGATTTATAGAAAGAATATAATGAAAATATTTCGAAAAAGTAAAAGAAAATGATTTATATATATTGTTAGCGATAAAACAAGTTAACCTTCACCTTGATGTTACTTCCGTCGGAAATGACAATCGAGTAGCGAAGCTAAAATATTGACTCAAGTGTTTTGAAATACCAAGTTATTGGGTTCTTGTTTTGATAATTGTCTTATGTTAAATTTATTCATTGACAAAGATTTTTTGGTACTTAAAAAAAAGCGAGGGTCTTTCAGGAATATACAGAAGAATGCTATTGACGTTACTAATAAAAACTAGTTTGAAAAAATAGAAAAATTACAACAAATATGACAACAAAAAATATCGAGAAATGAGCAAAGGATGAGTTTTAAAGATTTAGATTATATTCTTTATTAATAAGTTTTTGAATTTCAGATGATTAGAGAAACTGGTGTGCTTAATCAGGATTTACTGAAGAGACGACGACGACGACGACAACAACAGCAGCAGCAGCAGCAACAGCAACACGACAACCACCACCACCAACTACTACTACTACTACTACTACTACTACAGCAACAACAACACGAAGAAGAAGAAGGGGAAAAAATTTGCATAGAGCGAAAATGATTTTTTTTTTTTTTAATAAAAACTTATTTCCCTTTTTTAATCTTTTTGTAAAATGTTAGAAATAAATATTCCTTCAATATAATTTTGCAATATAAAACCAAACTAATTATAAAATTTAAATAAATAAATAATAATAAATAAATAAATAAAATTAATAAAACTTCTCGCAAGTCTTAAATTATATGAATAAATTTTTTTTTCTCCGAATTTTCTCCAATAAAAGTAAACTCTGCATTATTTAAAACGGGTTTACAGCAAAATTCATTTTAATCTAGTGAAAATATTTCTTTTTAGGCTATTCAACATGGTGACAAATCAAACAGTATTCAGTACTGAACAGAGTTCTGCCATCAGAGGTCCAGAGAGGTCCCCGCGGACTTTCTCGAAACCTATGTATGGCACTAGACCTTGCTGTCTAGTTCAAGCCATAACCCGGCATACGTGCCCGGACCCACATTTGGGTTCGTGAAACTCCTTGCCTCATCAGGCTCACATTGCACCAAGTGAGCCGATGAGCAACATAGACCAGCAGGGTTCGAGTCTCTGCCCGTTCCCGACCTTCCCCTCCCCTTCATCCCCACTTTAATCAGCCTTCGGGCTTTTGACCATGTATCAAGTCCTGTCTGGTGGGAGGCAGCGACAAATAAACAGAGTTCTGCCATCAAATATTTAGTGCTTGAGAAGTGCAAACCATATGAAATTTACAAAAGAATGTATGATGTGTATAGAGAAGCATGTTTTAGTCAAAAAAATCTTTCCAAATGGGCTAAACATGGACTTACCACAATGAGCAAGAGTTGAAAAAGCAATCCATGTAATGGAAACATGTTGACTCTCTGGTAAAGAACAACTTCTGGGCACAGCAGTCACTAAAGAAGGCCATACTGATAGTCTTTTGGGACATGAAAGGACTCATTATTATTAATTTCCTTAAAAAGGTACAACTGTAAACATTACTTCCAATTTTCAAATCCTTCAGCAAAATTCACCTGATTTATTGAATGGCCCATTTATTTATATTTACTTACCGGCTATATTATTTCTTAATACATAGAAAATATTTAATAAAAAAAGTGACAAACATTTCTTGACTCCTGTTAATCAACATGAATTGATGCAACAAATTTTAACAGAAACAAAAATGAAACAATAGTTAAAATAAAAAGTACTTGGTGTACATTTATTGACAAATAGTGGTTGGTGTATATTTATTGAGTAACTGTGGTTGGTAGACATTTTTGAGGAATTGTGGTTGGTGTACATGTACTGAGGAATAGGGTTCTGTGTACATTTACTGAGGAATCATGCTTGGTATACATTTGTTGAGGAATAATGGTTGGTGTACATTTATTGACTGGTTTGGTTTGGTTTGGTTTCTTTGTTTAATGGCATATCAACCTTTGTAGGTTATTTAATGTCAAAGCCATTCTCCTAGAAGAACAGTAGTAGTACTATTTAACCCATAGATGGGAGGATAAGGGGGTTCATGAATTGATGCAACAAATTTCAACAGAAACAAAAATGAAAAAATAGTTAAAATAAAAAGTATCTGGTGTACATTTATGGACAAATAGTGGTTGGTTCACATTTATTGAGAAATTGTTGATGGTGTACATTTATTGAGGAATCGTGCTTGGTATACATTTGTTGAGGAATTATGTTAGGTTTACATTTATTGAGGAATAGAGGTTGGTGTACATTTATTAAGGAATAATGGTTGGTGTACATCTTTTGAGAAATAATGGTTGGTGGACATATACTGAGGAAAGGGTTGGTGTACATTTCTTCAGGAATAGTGGTTTGTGTACATATATTGAGGAATTGTGTTTGGTGTATGTATATTGAGGAATAGTGGTTGGTGGAAATTTATTGAGGATAAGGGGTTGGTGTACATTTTTTGAGGAATTGTGTTTGGTGTACGTATATTGAGGAATAGTGGTTGGTGGAAATTTATTGAGGATAAGGGGTTGGTGTACATTTTTTGAGGAATAGAGGTTGGTGTACATTTATTCAGGAATAGGGTTTGCTCTATATTTATTGAGGAACTGGTTGGTGTACATTTATTGAGGAATCGTGGTTGGTATACATTGATTGAGGAATAGGGGTTCATGTACATTTATTTAGGAATAGTGGTCGGTGGACATTTATTGAGGAATAATGGTTGATGGACATTTATTGGGGAAGAGGGGTTGGTATACATTTATGGTGTAATTGTGGTTGGTGGACAGTTACTGAGGAATTGAGGTTGGTTGACATTTATTGAAGAATAGTGGTTGGGATACATTTATTGAGGAATAATGGTTGGTACAAATTTATTGAAAATTAATGGTCGGTGGACATTTATTGAGGAATTATGTTTGGTAATCATTTATTGAGGAATAATAGTCGGTGTACATTTATTGAGGAATAGTGGTTGGTTTACACTTATTAAGGAATAATCATTGGTATACATTTATTGAGGAATAATAATTGGTATGTATTTATTGAGGAATAGGAGTTTGTATACATTTATTAAGGGGTAATGGTTGGTATACATTTGTTGAGGAATAGGGGTTGGTATACATTTATATACAAATAGTGGTTGGTGTAAGTTTATTGAGGTATAACGATTGGTATGAATTTGTTGAGGAATAATGGTTGGTGGATATTTATGGAGGAATATTGGTTGAGGTACATTCATTAAAGAATGGTGGTTGGTGTACATTACTGGAGGAAGAGTGGTCGGTGTACATTTACCTGGGAATAGTGGATGGTATACATTTTTTGCGGAATAATGGTTGGTGTACATTTATTAAGGAAGAGCCTTTGGTATACATTTATAGTGGAATAGTGGTTAATATACATTTATTGAAAAATAGGGGTTAGTGTATATTTATTGAGGAAAAGTGATTGGTGTACATTTATTTAGGAATAGTAGTTGGTGAACATTTTTTGACAAATAGTGGTTGGTCTACATTTATTGATGAATAGGAGTTGGTGTAAATTTATTGAGGAATTGTGGATGGTGCACATTTATTGAGGAAGAATGGTTGGTATACATTTATTGAGGAATAATGGTTGGTGTACATTTATGGAGGAATAGTGGTTGGTGTTTATTTATTGAGGAATTGTGGATAGCACACATTTATTAAGGAATAGTGGTTGGTATATATTTATTGAGGAATAATGGTTTGTGTACATTTATTGAGCAATAGTGGTTGGTGTACATTTATTGAGGAATAATGGTTGGTATACATTTAGTGACGAATAGTGGTTGGTGTATACTTATTGAGGAATACTGGTTGGTATAAATTTATTGAGGAATAGTGGTCGGTCTACATTTATTGAGGAATAGGGGTTGGGATACATTTATTGAGGAATAATGGTTGATATAAATTTATTGTGAAATAGTGGTTGGTGTACATTCATTGAGGAATCATGGTTTGAGTAAATTTATTGAGTGCTCGTGGTTGGTGTACATTCATTGAGGAATAGTGGTTGGTATACATTTATGAAGGGATAATGATTGGTGTACATTTATTGAGGTTTAGCGATTGGTGTACAAGTGGTCAGGAATAGTAGTATTTTTTTTAAAAATAGGGGTTGGGATACATTTATTAAAGAATAGGCGCTGGTGTACTTTTATTGAGGAATCATGGATGGTGGACATTTATTGAGGAATCGGCGTTGGTGTACATTTATTGATGAATTGTTGATGATATATATTTATTGAGAAATTGTGGTTGGTGTACAGTTATTGTGGAATAATGATTGGTGTACATCTATTGGGGAATAGTGGTTGGTGTACATTTATTGGGGAATAGTGGTTGGTGTACATTTATTGGGGAATAGTGGTTGGTGTACATTTATTGAGGAATAATAACTGGGGTGCATTTATTGAGGAATAGTGGTTGGTGTACATTTATTGGGTAATAGGGGTTGGTGTACATTTATTGAGGAATAGTGGTTGGTATACATTTATTGAGGAATAATGGTTTGTGGGGATACATTTATTGAGGAATAATGGTTGGTGTACATTTATTGAAGAATAGGGATTGGTGTACATTTATTGAGGAATAGTGTTTGGTATACATTTATTGAGGAATAATGATTGGTAGACATTTATTGAGGAATTGTGAATGGTGTAAATTTATTTAGGAATTGTGGTTTGTATTCATTTATTGAGGAATAATGGTGGGTCTATAGAATATGCTGACTGCATTTCTGCGAAGGGGTAAAATACCTCCCCTGACCAAATGAGTGTTCTTGATATGACACTAAACGTGAAGCTCACTAAATGGTGAAGCTCCAAATCTAGAGCTCTGTGGGGATGTGGAATACTCCTTCTTTGCAATTACTCTCAGGTTTACTCTGATTTGGAATGGTAATACCTGTTAGGGTTCCATCAATGGGTCAAACTTGAAACTATTTAACTGTGTATTGTTGAATAGAATTGCTAGTGTTAAATAGCAATACTTCAAACCATTTAACTGTGTGCAAACAAATGAACACTGTTTTGTTTAAAAATTGCTATTGACAAACTATTCACTTACATATCATATATATCTAATATATAGGTATAATCAACATTAGGCATAGAATAATCTATGAGGGTTGATATGTCATAAAATTCAAGCAATCAACCAACTTATCATCCACTTAAAAATCGACCTTGTATTAGATCTTGCAGGGGTTGGGTAAATGCAAACAAACTAAGCATTTCTGGTGATGAGGGGACAAAACACTGTAATTTTCAGTTTTTCAACAAAAAATTGTTTTAACAAATTTTAGCACTTGATGTTTGTGGTATTTATTCGTTTATGTATTATATATGCTAGACTAAGATTAAAACTTTTTTTAATAGCAGATGGAAAAATTATTTTCATCGCGACTTGTAGAAAATTCTACAACAGACCTTTAAAATCTATGCTTTTTTTTTTTTTAATTTTTGTTTACCGTTGTTAATTTATATGATTTTTGTTTTTCACACGCATTATTACCAGGTGGAGATAATACCTGATAATGATATTTTTCAGAATGTCAAGCCTATGTCAATTACCTCCCTTGGATAATTTTTTTTTTTTTTACTGAACGGAAGAAATTTTTCCTTTCAGCTATTAGGTCCGACGTCTTCTAATGGAGAAAATATTCTTCTTTTTATCGTGTTTTTATAGATTTAAAAAAAATTTCTAGTTTTCATTTTACCAAATTTCTTTTTTTGTTGTTTATATTAAAATAGTAAATTATTTTGTTTAAGAAAACCTGGAGATTGAACCAGCAACCACAGATTGCAGTGCCAAAACTCTACAACTGATTCACCAGTTCATATCACACACAAGTGATGCCAAATTAACTAGTCATGGTAATTGCATGGCCAATTGACCTGAACGTGTCTTGCAAGTTACATCCGTACTCATCCGTACAGAAGACATGGTCACCTCAAGGGCCACATCTTCCCAAGATGATTAGAAATACGCGTCCCCTGTGTGCAATATGAACGGGTGGCTCAGTTGTAGAGTTTTGGCACTGCAATCTGTAGTCGCTGGTTCGATCTCCAGTGGTGGCGATCATGGTATACACTGCTGTTAAGACTTAATATGGTCGAAAAAGCTGTGCAGTGTTTCCTCGTAATTTAGATATTATTTTATTTTCCACTTGAAGCTTTGTTTCCCCAGAATATTTTTGCTATGATTCCAGGAAAAAAAATGAGTGCCATATTTTAATATTTCAGAACTAAAATCTTCATCTTTGTTGTTTTTAATATATTTCAACCAATATCTTTTTTTTTTACTATTCAGGTGGATGTTACATGTAATCACTTCCTTTTCTTTTTCTTTTCTTCTTCATCTTTATCTCCTCTGAGGAAAACCACAAATTAAGAAAATTCATGTTTTAATCAAGATGGTGCCATCTCTTCATTAAATGGTAAGCCACTGTAATTAGTAGACCAGTTTACATACCTAGGTAGCAATATCTCATCTACTGAAAGCAGTGTCAACATATACATAGGTAAAGCATGAATTGATATTGACTGGTTAACATCCAAATAGAAATCTGATCTCTCTGATAAAATAAAATGGAAATTCTTCAAAGCTGCAGCCATGTCAGTACTATTGTATGATTGCACTCTATTGAAACACCTGGAAAAAAAAAGCTAAATGGGAATTCTACAAGGGTTCTGTGTGCTGTTTATTTTTAACAAATCCAAGAAGCAGCACGTTAGAAAACAACAGCTGTACAAGTTCTTCCCTCCTATCTCACAAATAGTCCAAGTAAGACAAACAAGATATTCTGAGTTTGGTTTGGTTTTATGGCATATCAACCATTGTGGGTTATTTAATACTAAATAATTTTTTAAACATATATATTAAATATATGATTTCTAAACACACTTTGTAAATAAGATTTTTAAATGAGCCGGAGTTCTTTTTTTTGAACACAGTTAAATGATTTTACTTATTTCTATCTAATACAAATAATTCTATTTACTATTAATCATTTGTTTGCGCACAGTTTAATGTTTTCAACTATTGCTATGTCTCATTAAAAATTCAAGTAAACATCAGTTGTTTGTTTACATGCAGTTAAATGATCAAGTTGTTCTATTTCGAATAATTCAGTTTAGCATAAGTATACAGTTTTTGTTTACACACAGTAAAATGATCAAACAGTTATATTTTAACCAATTCAGTTTAGCATAAGTACACAATTTAAATGTCAAACAGTTCTATTTGACCCATAGATATAACCCTATCAGGTGCTACAACTCCAGGCCAGAGTGGACCTGGGAGTGATGGTTATGAAGGGGTACTCTGCATTCCCCAAAGCTCCAGTATTCTTGAAGTCTCACCATCAGATTGTTTAGTGTCATATCTAGGACATTCATTGGGGGTGTCTTACCCCTCTGCAAAGACCCAGTTGGTCTATTCTACAGCCCCAGCCGACTGGGCCAGATATGCTGGACACTTCTGGAGAGAAGTAAGGACAAACTCATAAGCAATATTCTCTCTATGGACTCCTATACATGGACACATCAGTGTTGGCTGACCAGTAAAACCTTATATTCATCAGTTCTGAGCAAAAACAGGATGTTGTCTAAAGTGATGGCTGATAGGAACAGATGGCAAGATTCAAGGGAATCCATACTGTCAGCACACCATGAAGATGAGAACGATGATCATTAATAATATTTTACTTATTCATTAGTTTGTTTATTTTATTGCATCCAATAGATCTACGTCTAAGCTCTGGTCCTAAACTGTCATAAAAGAGTTGTCATTTTATTGACAGCACTTAATACGTAGGGTAATCTTCTGGATAGTATGTATATTTATATTGCATAGGATACAATTGGTTAGTTTCCCAGTCGGCTGGGACTGAAGGATACACCAATTGCTTGTCTGAAGAGAGGTAAGACCCCACCACCACCAACGAGTGTCCTGGATATGACAATAAATAATCAGATGGTGAGTTTCCAGTAAAACTGGATCTTTGGAGAATGCAGAATACCCCTTCATTGTCATCACTCCCAGGTCCACTCTGGCCCGGAGTAGTGGCACCTGATAGGGCCCTATCTATGGGTTAAATAAAATTAAACTGTGTACTTATGCTAAACTGGATTGCTTGAAATGAGATTGTTTTGACATTTAAACTGCATATTTATGCAAAACTGAATTGCTTGAAATAGAACTGATTTGACATTTAACAGTGTATAAACAAAAACTATACTTATACTGAAACTGAACTGTTTTAATTAAAACTGTATGACTAAACTGAATAGCTTGAAATAGAAATGTTTTTGACAATTAAATTGTGTACCTGTGCTAAACTGAATTGGTTGAAATGGAACTGTTTATTTCTATAAAAATTGATTTGGCATTAAATAACCTACAAAGCTTGATATGCCATCAAACCCAAACAAACAAACAATTGGTAAACATTTTTATTCCTTTCTGTATTTGTCTTTGGAATTTGATGATTATTGATCTTAGTTGAGTCTTCATATCCGACATTATTATTTTACTCTTTTGAGAGTTTTCCACACCAGAATGATGGTTTCTCACTGGAGTTTGAGTCACTGCAAGCCTCCTCAAGTTTCCAGGACTCTTCTCAGTAATCTGGCCAATCTTTATAATGCTTTAGTCTGGATAGTCTCTATTTGTCCTCTGATTTCTAAGTCTTCTTGTCCCTTTGTTAATCCTTTGAGGATTGCTCCAAGTGCACCAATTACAATTGGTATCACTATCACCTTCATGATCCATGTTTTTTTTACTTCTCTAGCAAGGTCTAGATATTTGTCTCTCTTTTCACTTTCTTTTAATTTTACTCTGTGGTCTGCCAGGATTGCAAAGTCCACTATTTGGTAGGTTCTCTTTGTTTTGTTGGCTATCACTAGGTTTGGTCATCTGGCCAAGATGAGGTGATCCATTTGTATCTCAAAATCTCAGAGAAGTTTCTGAGTCTTATTCTCCAGGACAGATTCTGGGTTGTTCATATACCACTGGTTCATACAATCAAATTTCACTTTCTTGCACAATTCCCAATAGATCACCTTCCCTACTCAGTTGGGTATTTTGTACTAATTTGCTGCATTTTCTTATTATATCATTGATCATTTTGTCTCTATCACCACACAACATACACTTATTATTTTGTCATGTCTTAGCTATTGTTGCTTTTTTTATTATTATTATTATTATTATTTTACTCATTGAGAGTTTTTCATGCTAGCTTTAACTGATGGTTTTTCACTGGCATTTGAGTGACAGAAAACTTTCTCACTTTTTCAGGACTCTCCAAAGTATCCTAGGCAATTTTAATAGTGTTGTGATTTGGACAGTTTCAATTCTTCTTCTAATCACTAGTTTATTCAGTCTCTTTTCCAAGTTCTTCAGGAGTGTTCCAAGTGCACCAACAATAATTGATATACCTGTCTCCTTAACGTTCCACAACTTTTTCAGTTCTCTGGCAAGCTACAAGTACAGGTACAATTTTTCGCTTTCCTTCAGTTTTACACAGTAGTCTGCTGGATTGACAAAACTCACTTGATGACAGGTTCTTTTCAACTTATTAATTAAAATTAGGTCTGGTTTTCTGGCCTGGATCAAGTGATTCATTTGCATCTCAAAGTCCCAGAGATTTTATCCATTTCATTTTCAAGGATAAAATCTGGTTTTGTTAGCATGGTCAAATTTTATTCGTTGCACAATTCCCAGTAGATCACCTTTCCTAACCAGTCATACCTACCGTTACATTCCTTCTGTGCCAGTTAGCTGCATTCACTCATGTGATTAACTGTTTCATCTCTATCACCACATAACTTAAACATGTTATTTTGATGCATATTATCAATATTTGCTTTGATATGATTAATCCTTATGGCATTATTTTGTATTGTTATTACTAGAAATTAAGTTTTTCTTTTGAGGTTTCCTCTTCTAAGCTATGTTCAAGTCATCTTATAAGCCATCCAAACAACCAACCAACCATACACAAAGATATGTTTGAACAAGACACGTATTTGCATAATAGTTGCATTATACACACACACATACACACAAATACCTAACAAATGTATTCACACAAACTAGAATTTATCCTCAATCTATTTTCTAGAACAAAAGGAATAACTCGGTAATATCTATCGCCTCTCTCAGTAAGAAACCAAAAATTCTAGGTACTTTGACAAGGAAGAAAATCTGACCTTACTGCACTCTTCTTTGTTAACTACTATGACATGTCAGTGACAAGACCTATTTTAGAAGTGCAGGGATTTAAGTGTAGGGATTGAACAAGTCAGATCTTTCCAAAGTTATTAACAATATCGGTGTACTTGAGGTTCAGCAACTAATTTTAATTACTACTTGCATTCAATAAGATAAAAAAAAGAGAAATAAGTTTTTATTCAAAAAAATTTAATTATTGTTTTCACTCTATGCAAACTTTTCCCACATCTCATTATTATTATTATTAATAATTTTGACTTATATGTTCCATGAATTTAATTTTTGTAGTTGCTTTTATTTTATTTTAAACGACTTTCAATCTCTGACTCTAAAGACATAGTATATATGAGGAAAAATAAAACATAAGTTCTCAGTAAGATTTGAACTCATGCCTCAGTAAACCCTGATTAAGCACACCAGTTTCTCTAATCATCTGAAATTCAAAAACTTATTAATAAAAAATATAATCTAAATTTTTAAACTCATCCTTTGCTCATTTCTCGATATTTTTTGTTGTCATATTTGTTGTAATTTTTCTATTTTTTTAAACTAGTTTTTATTAGTAACATCAATAGCATTCTTCTGTATATTCCTGAAAGATCCTCGCTTTTTTTTTTAAAGTACCAAAAAGACTTTGTCAACAAATAAATTTAACATAACACAATTATCAAAACAAGAACCCAATAACTTTGTATTTAAAAACAATGTTTTAGAGGCACAATCCTGTTCATAATTACATTCTAATCAATAAATTTATGTAACATTTTCTAAAATTTAGTTTCAACTTTTTTAACTTATAAATATATTTGTTGATTAATTAGTAAAAAAAATTCACAGAACATTTTTCCATGCTTTGAACAAATAAGGAAAGCATTTTTGAGTTTTATATTTGCATTTGTTCAAACTGGAGTTGAAAATCAAATATAAATATTACATTTAAGGAGAATTCAGTTGAGGAACAAGTCCTAAGTTTTTGGTTTCAACAATTTGTAAGAGGAAGTTACCATTAAGAAAATATCAAGATAGATTGGAAAAATTACCAATAAATGATGAAAGATTTGAAGACAGTATTGGAAAAAAAAACATTTCAAAAAAGAAAACTGATTTGATTTTAACGGCACAGCAACCTGTCTAGAGCTATTTTATCCCAAGACATTAGTGAAGTGTATTTATTGTATATTTATATTTACATTTTCTGTGAACATATTCAAGGGCTTTGTTTTTGTTGGGGTTTTTTGTACAGTTATAAGATATCAAGTATTCCAATCTAATACAAATAATTTGCATACCATAGTATGGTTTCAAGTATTATTCAATAATAATAATTTTTTGGCACACATATATGGTTTCACAAATCCCTATCCAATTCTAATAATTTTTAAACAGATCTATTTGATATATTGAGAGAGTATCCTAACTCAGAGTGGACCTGAGAGTAATGGCCATGAAGGGGTACTCCACACTCCAAGAAAACTGAGTTAACAATTTTATTTAATAGTCTATTATATTCATATTTCCTTAAACAGACAATTTCTTACACAAATATACTTACTTTTTTCACACTTCTTTTCTCAGCTAGAACAATTTAAAATCAATTTTATAAGTCTTACATTGATCTGGCCATGAAAATGCATCAACAGGTGAAATTCAGAATTTAGTTATAACTCCCATTCTTTCTTATTCAATCTTCTTCGGGCTATATAGGTTTGGTTTGGTTTGGTTTTATAGCATATCAAGCATTGTGGTTTTGTTCTTTGTTGTCTTATTTTTGTTAAATCGACCAATTCCGGATTCAGCGAATAAAAAAACGAATACACATTTTGTACTATATTTGTGCCAATTTTGAGTATAAAAACAACTTTATACACAAACTAATTGTTTTTTTTTTACACACACACACACACACACACACATAAACACACACACTCTCTCTCTCTCTCTCTAATTATTTCATTGATAATGTTTACCAAGAAATCTAAGTTATATATTTCCTTCTTTTACTTAAATTACCCCAGGTTAAGTTTTTATGCGTGTTAAATTTAAAGCTCACACAATAATAAAAATAGCCTTAAATACAAAAATGATCTCCCCCTGTTATGATAAAATTCTAACTGTAAATCGTGCATCTTTTTATAGTTATGTAAAATGAAGTTGATATATTTTATCCCATGAATACTTCTTCGTAAGGAATTCTGTGGGATATTAGCTCAGTAAAGAAAGAAATATCAAGAAAAATATTATCAAATTTCTAGTTCAACTTTTGGTTTCATATGCATATTCTTACTTTTAACTTTTTTGTAAACATGTTGTTGGTATATAAAATGCTATTTAAATTACTTTATCTGTTATTATTTATTATTTATCATTATGATCATTTTAACAAACAGAAATAACATCTATGATTTTTATAAAATCTAAATTCTAATGATATATTTAATTACATATAAAGAAATATAATGCCAAAATATTGTCACGTTTTGGAAGAGTTGTCTCTCTTGTATCAAGCATTTCGAAAAAGAAATATATATTTTTTGTTTTTATTTTTCTAATCGAAAATTGAATAATTCTTATCTTTATCGTCTTTTTAAATGGCCAATTATTTATCTTATGAATAAAAGTGTATTCTCTTTTCCTCTCTAGATGACTTATTAAACGATCATTATCGTCGACTACTTGTAAAACTTTAAAAAATATAATAAAATTGATATAAACTTTTTAAAACCTGTTCTTTAACAACTGAATGAGTACATTGTACAAATATTTATTGAAGAATGAACCGATACAAAATGGTAGCGGTTAATAATTGGTAATTACATTATTTACATAATAACTCTTATTAGAAAATGTCATTTAAAAAGTTCGATAAAAATGTTTAAAATTCATTTTGGTTTCCTCCAAGTTGATGACACGTGGGCATATTTTAATATGTGATGGTGGCATTTTCAAAATATTTCGCTCACTTAATCATAAATATTTATTTATCCTCTCAATTATTTTAGTTAATTTCATCAAACTAGAACGAGAAAAAAAACATGTAAATACATTTTTTTATAAACCGGGCAAGAAAATTTAGAAAGAGAGAAAAAAGAATGTACAGTATTAATATTAAGAAAAAGTACTTACTTTTTTCAATGTCATCCAAGTAGGTTACAATCACAGAAAATACCGTATATTCACTTTAATTTTTTTTTAATTCAAAATTAGCATTTTTCTTTATCTTTTTTCTTTACTCATCACAAAAAGAATCAAGACACAAAAATATAAACATAAAATAAAACCTTAAGCCAAGATATATTTTCGTCATATAAATAAAATAACATTTTACAACGAGCCTGATATAGCTAAAGTGGTTAATGAAAATTACATCATTAGAATACATCCGGCAAGAATTTATTGTGAGTTAGGCGGATAGACATCACCACCAAATGAACACGTTGAACAGTATTAAAAAAAAAGAATAATACGTAAAAGAAAAATTGAAATTTATATTTCGTCCAAAACCATTTTGACAGTGCCAAAATACATTTCTTTTAATACTTACCAAAAGTTAATAATCATGTCTAAATCAATACTAGATATTAAAGGCTGCACGTGAATACAAACATAAATCATCATAAATAAATAAAAATACACTCTACCGTCTACACGAGTGAGTTCGAGTCCCATTGGGTGCTCCTTTCATATGGCCTTGAGCCACATCTAAGCAAAATGCTTAGTAAATGACCACTCTACCGTCTATTACAGCGGTGAGTCAGTTTAAATAAGTTTTTTTTGTATATATATATATATATATATATATATATAATCTTGATCTACGAATAAAAATAGAGGCGAACAAAAACGTAAAGGCTGAAATTATTGCTCTGCGAAATATGGCAGAGGAAAATAGTTATATGTATTCTTCTTTTTTGTGAATTAAAAGAGCAATATTTGATTTTGTAAACATTAAAAGATAAAAACTAAAAGATTATTGCGGAGCCGATAAGCACATCGACTCCGCAAATGATTAATATGGTTAAGCGTGTGAATAAGAACAGCCAAAAAACAATGAAGGAAACAAAGGTGAGGTAACAATTAAAACAACAGGTGACAATTTATTTGTCGTATTTACAAATAGTGTAAAGTTCGTGATTAAGTCCTTTGGTGATTTAGTCTCAGATCAGTTGGTTGAGGATGTTAGTTAATAATGGTAGAGATGGATGCAAAGTACCTTGAGGATTGTGCGGGGATTTTGGTGTTGATCGAATCGTGGATGTATGCGGCTGGACGAGCGTCGCTGGTAGCTGGTGTAGGTCGACGTCAAAGTTATTATATATCAAGTTGGCATATGATCGAAGTAACCATCGCCTAAAGCTAACTTGGGCTCTAGCACTACGTAACCGTGCGGACAATCGAAGTAATCGTCTGCTATTGCTAGCTCTGAAAAACGTGCAAACGGACGAAGGGACCCTACTGCAAGAGCTAACTCGAGCTTTAGCGCTGCGTAGCCGTGCGAACGATCGAGGTAATCGATCGAGTGTTTAAGACCGGATGGTCTTAGGGTCTGCTTCGCGGTGCCACCAGGCCGTCTGCTTCAGGGAGTCATTAAAGACCGTCAGAGATACTCCGACCCGCAGAAGGCGACCTCTAGTAAAGCGCTACTCGGTCGAGGGAATCGACTGAGTGTTTAAGACCGGATGGTCTTAGGGGTCCACGTTGTGGTGCCACCAGACCGTCTGCTTCGGAGAGTCAATAAAGACCGCCAGAGATACTCCGACCCACAGAAGATGATCTCTATTGGTCCTTAAAAGGACCTTTGTGCATATCAATGTAGGTCGGAGAAAGGCGGATCTACCATGAGAAGTGGGATCTCAGCCAGAAGGTAAGGTGAATGCAACTGCAAAAATGCAGGATTCGACCATAAGAGAGCTTCGCAAAGAGCTAGCTGACGAAAGTGAAAAAAATAGGCTTGTTCATATTGAAGAGGCGCTACAACACCCTACCGAGTTGTGTAAATAGAAACGTCTTCTATTAAAATGGACGTAGAAGTAAGGGACTTATTTAGCCTGATATAGGCTAGCAGGGATAATTTATTCCATTTTTATAAGGTTTGTTTGAGAAGAAGACTTTTGTAATAATTGTTAGTTTTTAATTTACTCGCTGTTTTAGTTGTAACGGTAGGTCAAGGTTGTAACAAGGTCTTTGTCATTTCCGATCGTAACCGGGTGTCATTTGTAGTAGGGGTGAGTAGTCCAATTTGTTTACGTTAGTAAACGGATCGCGACAAGATGAAATCAGTCAATCTTCAGTCAGCTTATAACATAAAGGTAATGCAAATGTAGAATTGATTACCTTTTACGTTATATTAAGGAAAATAGTAATGATAAGGATAACGATGATATCAAGTTTCTAAGTTTTATTATCCGGCTTGAGGTGAAATGGTAGGTCCTCAAGCTGAAAGGAAAATAGAACAAAGTGCTGGCAAGGATTACAGGAAAGAGCTAGAGATGAGTGAAAAGTCTTTGAGCTTATGGGATACAAATTTGTTCTAGTCTTAAAATAAGCAATAAAAACATACTTAAGAACATTCTAGAAATTTAGGATTAAAACCGCATTAGCATTTAAGTTACATTTTTATATTTTTCAACCAATCAGCTAAAAATATAGAATAGAACATTCTAGAAAAATAGGATCGGAAGTGAACTAACAGAAAATATTTAGGCTCGAAAATAAAATAGTAAAATACAAATCTGATTGGTCAATAAATGTCTACGTGCCAAAATTTTAGGACGATTCTTTGATCCACCTGTAGGATATAAATAACACAGAGTTAGGGAGCCATTCACACAAACTTACACGAAGACTAAGACAACACCACAAGCCACTAAGCCAGTAATGCAGTAGCCGATACTGTATCCGACAAATTCCTTTCCTTCCTCAACTAAAGTTCATGACCTCTCTTCAGATGGCCGAGAATTACATTCAAAAGAAAAACCCGACAAACTTTCTTTCATCAACGCGACACGCTGTCGCCACAATCATAAAACCCACTATGAACTTAATGTAAGTAAGAACGACTTATTTACGGACTCCGTTAACATGAACATACACACATCTTTAAACAAATTTATTTTCTTCTTGTCAAACTTTATTTTCCAAAAAGGCCATTTACACATCATGTATTTTGTTTGTTTTCTTATTCTGTTATATGCATATTAAATTGTTTGTTGTTTAATGTTCGTTGTGTTCTATTCCATTTCTTTTGCGCGATTGTAAAGTTTTGTGTTGTATTTGTGGTGGGAATAATTAAGAGAGCAATACCCGTAAATTACGGACGCACATCTACTGAAATAACCAAATTACATACAACCTCCACAAGCTGTAAACTGTAGAAATGAATACTGACAAGGTTCACCGAATCCGCTAGAGATGAGAAAAAGGGTTTCGAGCTGTGATATGCCGAAATGAAATTCTGGCAAAACTTACTAGAACGACTGAAGATAAATGATAAATCTTCAGGCTGTAATATGCCGAAAAGAAATATTGGCAAAACTTACTGAATCAACTGAAGAAGAGTGAAGAGTCTTCAGGTTGTAAGGAGTTGAACGAACTTGGGCAGGATTTACAGGAACAGCTATTGATGAGTGAAGAGTCTTCATACTGGGAAGCAGAACGAATATGTTGGACTAGTCGACGGGAACTTGGTACAAAAGGCGACTAGTGGTCCAGATATTTTGAGACCGATGGGGAGAGATGAACGATTCTCCCCAAGAATACTGGATCATGGTTCTGGTTTTTGCTCTCTCAAGCCGAATAAGGGAAAAACAGATTCACCAAGAAGGTAGACTAAATTGAATTGTTCTCATGTTGGAACTGGTCTACATGTTGGGGTACCCCGGCGAGAAAAGAGGAAGAGGGCGTATAGGACTTTACCCTCTTATAAATTATTTTGGGCGGTATGCCACTTGTTCCCACAAAGATGGCGGACGCTCACATATTCAGTCTCGGGAAACCATTGGCCAGGAGGACCACGTGACATGTTTAAAACTAGGTCCGCGCGTAAATTCAAGTCCTGCGTTTTTGAGCCACCTACAAGACGCGTATTTTTTTATAAATACGTCGTCTTCAAACACCCTTGTTCTTTTTTACCAAATTTCTTCGCAGCGGCAACACGCTCTTTGACCAAATTTCTCTGCAGCAGCAACACACTCCCTTCAGCGTGAATACAGGAGAGAAAAGCAACACCATGCATGGGCCTCGCAGACATTCATATACAAGGACTATGAGACGCTTTCTCAGTCTCTGAGAAACTGCTCGTTTCTAACCATAAAAAAAGGACATTTTAACATGTAATTCTTTTGTAGTTTAGTTGTGTTGGACACACACACACACACACACATACACACTCAGACATATACACACACTATTATTTTGTTAGTAGAGTTAGTAATTTCTTTTATGTATCAATGTAAGTTTTATTGTTGTAGAATATAAATTTGTTTTTGTTCGTCGCCTTGTTTTAAATGTTCATTTTGTCCGCGCCGTTTTACAACCATTATTTGTTTCATATCTTTTACTCATTTGTTGCATATCTCCCTTCATTTACCACTTTATCCATGTGCCTATATTATGTCTATATTATTCTACCTTTAATTCTAAACTAAACACTCTATATCAAACCTCAACATTAAACTTGTGGGGAATACTAAACCTTTAAACTAAGCATCAAAACAGTTGGAGAAAATAAATCCATTCACTCACTAACCCTACAGGCGTTTTTGCCTCGTCTTTCATTTAGCCTTCAAACTCTTGCGTCGGACAAAGCATTTTTTAAATCGAAAATCACGGTATGATTTAACGGTGAACCGAACGCACGACTGAAAATAGTTCTTTCTGCTACAAGCTGATAAACTCACGATGTAAACATTGTATATTGTTTAATTTCCATTTCGTTTCACTAAATTCAGACAGATACGATATTTTTTTAATCAAGTTGTCTCTTATAGCATTTCTTTCCTTCATTTTCAAAAATCCGTAAAATGAAACTTGTTGCATTTACAAATATCTTTTTATGTTTTTCTGTCCAATAATCGTTTATTATGAATAGAGAGACAAAATTCATTCTTCTACGGCGCTTATATTAAACTGTTTTATTTTAACGTAACAATCTTTCAAAATACAATGCATTCAACCAAGAATAGTGTAATTTTCAATATTTAACGATGTCCTAGATTTTGTTTATCCAGTTGTTTTGGTTCAATTCACACGCCATTTTTTACCAAATGATTAAAAAAAAAGTTCTCATAAAAAGATTTTTTAATATTATTTCGAAGATTTTTTTTTACAAATTTCACTTAAATGTTCATGTCATATATCTTAAAGTTAAATTAGTTGGTAAAGCCGAGTACATTTACAAACTGATCAAAGCTACGACAGAAATGTAAACATTTAGATAAGAAAATTTTTAGTTTCCCAAGAAATTAAAATAGAGGCAAGGTCATTTTTATTTACGATGAGGTGCCACACAAGAAGCAAGCCTTCTGTTGGGCGGTTTTAAAAATTGTTTAGATTTTCTCGGCATTGACCTTCAGAGGTACCTCAGTTGCTGGGCATTAAACCCTTTTAGATAGGGGCGAGTGCTGCCTGAGGTAATTTTACTTTAAGGTAATTTTTATGAAACTTAAATTTAAACTTTTTAAATTTAAATTTTTTAGTTTCCCAAGAAGTTAAAATAGAGGCAAGGTCATTTTTATTTACGATGATGTGCCACACAAGAAGCAAGCCTTCTGTTGGGCGGTTTTAAAAATTGTTTAGATTTTCTCGGCATTGACCTTCAGAGGTACCTCAGTTGCTGGGCATTAAACCCTTTTAGATAGGGGCGAGTGCTGCCTGAGGTAATTTTACTTTAAGGTAATTTTTTATGAAACTTAAATTTAAACTAGTTAGTAAAGCTGTGTGCATTTACTAACTGAACATGGCTCCAATTGAAATGTAAATGTTAAGGTATTATCCAAAATAATACTTGCCGAATAAATCAATATTAAATGGTCAAAATACATTCAAAATAATCATAAACAGTTTTCTTTCCTTGTTAAAAGTATTGTTTTAATATTATTGATTGTTAAAAACGACTTCGGACTTGATCAAAATATAACGCGTATTTTTAGCTAAATGTAAAAGATTTAGGTTTTTATCTTGAGAATTTTTTCAAATAAAATGTTAAACCAACAGATTGCCATATAAACTTTCTATTAGAAAGTATAGATTTGATTTATAATAATCTTGTAAATCCTTATTTCCATTTCCAATTCAAATGTCTCTTTCATTATGAAACAATAAGAGAATGTTAAGATTTTTAAAAATCAATTTAAGTAAATTACTTAGCATTACCATTTGATTTGTTTATAATCTTTTGAGTCTTAGAGAAAATATTTACTCATGGAAAATCAAAATCATTAATACCATTTTAGATTTATGAGAATATAAGTAAATGTTTTAAATATTTTCCTAAGAGCATAAAATCATATTATTATATCTAACCATACAAAAGGTCATCTGGACACGTCACTATGGTTTGTGAGTTTGATTTCTCACAAAGTACCAGTGGTAAAATGATACTCGTTTCTTATAAGGAAGAAGCTATTCGTGATGCGTTCATCAATGGTCTGGAATCCAACCTTATTAGACAAAAGCTATTGGAAAATAGAACGCTAGACTTACAGAACGCTTACAGTCAAGCTCGGTCTCTCGACCTTGCACAAAAAAATGCTGTTGCCTTTATCCAGCAAGATTCTCCCACACCTACCATGAGTGCAGCTGCTAGAGAAGAGAAACCGTCTATGGAAGTCACGTTAGCCGCTACAAAACCACGATGTTGGTTTTGTGGAAATCTACGTCACCCACGAAATAAGTGTCCTGCAAGGCAAGTGACTTGCCACAAGTGTTCCAAAATCGGACATTTTGCAAAACTGTGCCATTCAGGCAATTCCAGTACTCAGTCAGCTGCTGTTGTCGATGCTATCCATTCAATGTCAATTGATAAAGGCCCCATACTTTCAACTATCTTTTCTGTTGCTACCGAGTCGGGATTTAAAGTATCCACTAATCTGTTTATGAAAGGACACAAACTGAAAGCCTTAATTGACAGTGGAAGCACCGATAGAAGCTTTATAAGCCACAATGTTGCCAAAAGGCTTAGGCTAAAGCAACACAGAAGCTCAGGATCAATTCGCATGGCTGCAGGAGCACAGACCACAAAAATTGCAGGATATTGTGTTGTGGACTTCAGCCTTCTTGGACGTGAGTACAGAAGCATCAATTTAAATGTAATTGAAGATTTGTGTACTGATGTGATCCTTGGAACTGATTTCCAAGAGCAACATGAAAGTGTTGTCATCAAATATGGTGGCAGCAAACCAACACTAACATTCTGTGCCCTCACGACTATTAATGTCAAACCTCCTACCCTATTTGCTAACTTATCAAAAGATTGCAAACCCATTGCAACCAAACCGCGGAGATTCTCAAAGCCAGACCAGCAATTCATTGACTCAGAGACACAACGGTTACTGAAGGAGGGGATTATTGAGCCAAGTCTATCCCCATTGAGGGCACAATCATTGGTCGTGAAAGAGGACGGTAATCAGAAAAAGAGAATGGTTATTGACTATTCTCAAACAGCCAACAAATACACACTGCTAGATGCATACCCCATGCCCAACATCGAAAGCACTGTCAACCAACTAGCACAGTATAAGTACTTCAGTACAATAGATCTGAAGAGTGCATACCACCAAATCCCCTTACATCCAAATGACAGACCCTACACTGCCTTCCAATCTGGGGGTCAACTGTACCAGTTTACTCGGATGCCTTTTGGAGTGACTAATGGGACTGCTTGTTTCCAGAGGAAAATGGATGAATTCCTCAAGAAACATTGTTTACAGGAAACTTATGCCTATGTTGACAATTTGATCATCTGTGGCACTACCAAGGAAACACATGAGATCAATCTTCAGCGTTTCCAAAAGGCTGCCAGACTGGATAACTGGACCTACAATGAAGAGAAGTGCCAATTCTCTACCCAGACAATTGATCATTTGGGATACCAGATATCTAAGGGAATCATCAAGCCTGACCCAGAGCGTCTACGGGTACTTACAGAATTACCTGCACCCCAAAATCCAAAGTCATTGGAACGAATGATCGGGATGTTTACATATTATGCAAAATGGATAAGTAGGTTTTCGGACAAAATCAAAAACCTGAAATCTACAACAATCTTTCCGTTATCTGGGGAGGCTTTATTATCGTTCCAGACACTGAAAACTGATCTTATAAATGCCAGCCTGACCGCAATTAGCGATGATCTAATGTTTGTCGTGGAAACCGATGCATCCCACAACTCTGTATCCGCTGTACTCAGTCAGGGACAATCGACCAGTTGCCTTTCACTCAAGATCACTACAAGGCAGTGAATTAAACTATGCATCAGTAGAGAAAGAGGCTCTTGCAATAGTTGATGCTGTTGAGAAATGGAGGCACTTCCTAATTGGTAGGCACTTCATCCTAAAAACAGATCAGAAATCGGTGCGATTCATGTTTGATACACAAAATCGTGGCAAAATAAAAAATGAAAAGATTCTGCGCTGGAGAATCAATCTTGCATCTTTTAGTTTTGACATCCAATACCGAGATGGAAAAGAGAATGTGGCAGCGGACACTCTTACGCGAACAAGTTGTGCTACCCTTACGGACAACAAACTGTTGTCATTACACAAATCCCTGTGTCACCCAGGTGTAACCAGAATGACACATTTTGTTCGAAGTAGAAACTTGCCCCACTCAGTTGAAGAAATCCGCGCAATGACAGCCAATTGCCAAACATGCAGTATGATCAAACTGAATTTCCACAAACCATCTAATTTGCACTTAGTCAAAGCAACTCAGCCATTTGATCGTCTAAGCATTGACTTTAAAGGTCCACTACCTTCCTCTTCTCGGAACAGATACCTATTAACCATCGTAGATGAAATTTCCAGGTTTACCTTTGCTTACCCCTGCCCAAACATGGAATCTAAAACTGTCAATAGCTGCCTGTCCAATCTATTCTTCATCTTTGGCATGCCTGCTTACATACATAGTGACAGAGGATCTTCATTTCTTTTCCAAGAAACAAAAACATTCCTACACAATTATGGAGTTGTCACAAGTAGAACAACTCCATATAATCCAGAAGGCAATGGCCAAGTGGAAAGGTACAATGGCGTTATCTGGCAGTCAATCCTTCTAGCACTAAAAAACTAAAAATCTTCCAGAGTCACGCTGGGAAGAAGTCTTGGCTGAAGCTTTGCATGCTAGTCGTTCATTGCTGTGTACAGCGGCCAATGCTACACCACATGAACGGCTATTCAAGTTTAACAGGCGCTCAACCACTGGGATCACCTTACCAGCGTGGCTAAGTCACCCTGGGAAAGTATTGATGAAACGATATCCCCGGAACAACAAACATGAACCACTGGTCGATGAGGTCGAACTACTAGAGGCAAACCCACAATATGCCCACATTAGGAAATCAGACGGTAGTGAGGCAACTGTCTCACTTAAGCATCTAGCCCCCAAAGGCAGTGGCCATACTGAATCACCACAAGGAGACATTCCCGTGAATTTACCTACATCAACCCAGCCAGGAAGTCAATTCCCTAGAGACAATGATTGTGATCTGCGCATTCCTGTGGATTTACCAATACCAACCCAGCCAGGAAGTCAGCCCCCTAAAGACAATCATGAACTGCCCTCCCAACAAACTATGAACAATACTGTGGAAAGACGTATAAGTAGCCCACAAATGCTGCGTCGCTCCACTCGAGTCATAAATCCCCCTAATCGATTAGACCTTTAAGAACACAACTTTATTTGCTTTGTAAATTTTGATGACATAACATTACACCTCACTTCTTTTCAATGTGGCGGTGATTGTGGTAAAATGATACTCGTTTCAGAGTTGTCTACCCTTTTCTAGGGGATTGTCCCCCCCTGTTTACATATTTCAAATCGCCATCTTGTATTACACTCGTTCTTTAAGTTGAATAAAACCTAAATCGCCTAAAGGTATTCTTTACAATCTAATTATTCGCCACAGTACCCCCATTGTTCTGGCCTTGTGCTAAACTAAGCTAAGCTTAGTTAAATGACTGGACATTTCAAGTAGTTAAATGGTTAGCAAGCTAGACAAGAAGACCATTGTTAGGTTGATTCTCACTAGGTGCCCCATACTTCTGGCCTTGCGCTAAAGTAAATTTAATAAATGACTACAAAAGTACATCTATTATTGTGTAACCAACTTAATCTCAAAGATCAATTTGCTGATGATTTTAATTCTCACTGAGTGCCCTATTACTGTGAAATCTTTCTTCACAGTTTTTATCTGAATTTCTCACTTGTGGTGTTGTGATTATTTTAGGATTCTTTTAACTAGTATCTTCATCTTTGTTATTTTTATCACAACCTTTTATTCAATGATGTTAATCGTCAGTGATTTTTTCAGATGAGCATTCTTTTCTGTTGTTGTTATCACAATCATCTCTAAGACAGCATATTATCATTATTGAATAATTCTTTTCAACTAGCATCTTCATCTTTGTTATTTTTATCACTTTTTCGTTACTATTCAAAGTTGATGGTGTCACTCAAAAAGACTCATAAAAAAAGAAATTGCTTTGAATTCTTATTCAAATTTAAAAAAAAATTAACTTTATTTCCTGCAAGTCAATTCTAAATTTAAACTTCCTTATTCATATTGTTTTTTTTTTCAAGAATTTTGTCTTTTTGTCATTCATATTATACAAAAATCTACTTCTTTCAGTAGAACTCTTTTCATCTTGAATCTCAAAAAGCAATATGGCTGTACCAAGTATTCACATTTAAAGAAAATTTTGTTTACAAGTTTCAGTAATATTTGCCCAAATGTTTCATGCATTAAAGTGATTATCTTTTAATATAAAACATAAAAATCCTGAAAATATACTTAAAAGAAAACCATCTATATCAGACTAAAATATTATTCTTTTTGTTTCACCCTGAGTACAGTACCTTTGATTATTTTTCTGACAATATTCTTAAAACTTTGTATTTTCAGAACTGAATAAATTTTGCCATATCAAAATAAATCTTTTCAGTTACTACATGAAGAGTTGCTAATTTTGGTAATTTTCATTAAAAGAATATTTGCTTTCTTAACAGTCTCAAAAATCAACATCTTTCTATTCAAATGTATTTTGCATGAATATATATATATATATATATATATATATATTGAATGATTAAATTTATTCTCATATATATGTAAGTATGTATGTATGTTCTAAGCACGTAATCTAGACAGATGATAAAGAGGTATGGAGTTAACGTGTCTCCTTGTAGTACTCCTGCTACAATGTTGAAGTATTCTGTGTCTCCATCTGGTAAATGTACTTTCACTTTGGTGTTTCTATAGAGAATCGTTATTGCTGCTACGGTTTCTTTAGGTAGGCCGTATGCTAGTAGGATTTGTTCCATCTTTCCTCTGTGAATGGAATCGAAGGCCCTGGTAAAGTCGACAAATAGTAATGTCGCTTGCAGGGTTTTTTGCCCGTACACCTTCAAGGATTCTAAGGATGGTCAATATTTGTCAATCGATAAAATCAGAGAAAACGGCTTCGAGCTGACAAAGAAAAGAAGCAGAAGATACCCCGCAAAAACAATTACTGACGCCGACTAAGCCGATGACATAGCGATACTGGCAAATACGCCCAACCAAGCCGAAACACTACTGCATAGTTTGGAATGAGCAGCCACAGGTATAGGCCTCCACGTCAATGCACACAAAACGGAATATATGTGCTATAATCAAACAGGTGACATCTCCACACTAGACGGAACCCCTCTTAAACTAGTCGACAAATTCACTTACCTAGGAAGCAGCGTCTCATCAACCGAAAAAGACATCGACACGCGGCTAACAAATGCATGGACAGCTATTGATAGGCTTTTCATTATATGGAAATCAGACCTAACCGATAAAAAGAAACGCAGTTTCTTCCAGGCAGCAGTCGTATCGATACTACTGTATGGATGCACTACATGGACGCTGACAAGACGGCTGGAGAAGAAGCTGGACGGCAATTATACAAGAATGCTGCAAGCAATATTGAACAAGTCCTGGCGGCAACACCCCGCAAGACACCAGCTGTACGGCCACCTGCTTCCCATCACGAAAACTATACAAGTTAGACGAACCAGACATGCGGGACACTGCTGGAGAAGCAGGGACGAGCTCATAAATGATGTACTCCTATGGACCCCCACATATGGCTTGGCAAAAGCAGGACAACCCGCTCGAACATACATTCAGCAGCTATGTGAGGTTACGGGATGTAGCCTGAAGACCTGCCAGAGGCGATGGACGATAGGGAGAAGTGGCGAGAGAGGGTCAGGGATATCCGTGCTAGCGACACGACATGATGATGTATGTATGAATATATGTATATTGAAGTGAATGATTAAATGTAATGTGTGTGTGTATATATATATATATATATATATATAGTAAAAAAATGAGAATAAACAATCATTTAAAAACTATTTGATAGGTTAGAAAGTGCTCAAATGCTGGCAAGCAGAGAAGTATAAAAACTAAAACAAATCAAGATCTCATCATCTTTCTGTTTGTCATAACTATTTGCTTCATATTCCTACTAGATAAATAGTTATGAAAAAAAGTAAGAAGGTGAGATCTTAATATATTTTGTGAGTGTGTGTGTGTATATATATATATATATATATATATATATGATGGAGAGATTTGCTGATTAAGAGTAACTTATTTTATGTACAATTAGGATATTAGTTGCTTTCACAGAGAGTTCAGTACCCTTAACTACTTTTCTGATAATAGTTTACAACTTCATTTGACTTTAGATATTAGTATTTTATCAGAGTAATAGAATTCAACCTAATCACAAGGAATCTGGAAATTGAATTTTTACAGTCATTTAGGTGTTAACAGTCGAGCTGTTGACACCGGAAAGACACAGACAGACCAGAGACCTTGTGTGATGAAACAAATTTGGTGAGATAGAAAGACTCTTGTTTTTGAATCACAGTTATTTTGTTTTTATTGGTGAGTGTCTGTTTTATTGATCAAATTTATTTCTTCAGAAAAATAAAACTAAGAATTTTACTTCCAAATTTTACTAAGTCAAATGTACTGTACTCAAGTTGAAAGCAACTAATATTTGAGTCTAACACAAATTCACTTCAAAATATATATAGAGAGAGACAGAGGGAGAATAGAATGATTAAACATGTGTTTCATATATCAGTTTGGTTACTTTGTTTCATAGCATATCAACCTTTTTAAGTTATTTAATGCCAAATTTTTAACATACATATGATTTATAAGGGAATTCTTTGTAGGTAAATATTTTTGTTTTTTAACAAATTGTTAGAGCACAGGACAAAGATTTGAAGACAATTTTGCTTCACAGATGTCTGCTTTGTAGATGGTCTTGTTTTGTTGATGCATTTTTTATGGATACGGGATGTAGCCCTGAAGACCTGCCAGAAGTGATGAATGATAGGGAGAAGTGGCGAGAGAGGGTCAGAGATATCCGTGCTAGCGGCACGACATGATAATAATGATGATGATGATATTGAAGTTTGTTATGAGTTTCAATATCCATACGTTCTATACTATCAGATCTATTTGGGGTTTTGATTTTATTGTTTCAATCCTTGGAAGTTTTTGTTTCAATGATCTTGTTTAATATTTGGTTTCTCATTAATTTTTTTTTTTTTAGGTGATTTTCTTTTTGATGTTATAAGGTTTCTAGATTGAGATGATGAGGGGGTTTGACATTATCAGTTTTTGCTTGGGTATAATTTATTATGGATTAGGGGGAAAGGTTTTGAGCTTGGCTGGAGTAATTATGTGCTTTGGCTTTTCATTGTTTGCTTCTGAATTTGTGATATAGGTTTTTCCAAACTTATCAATTTTGGAAATTGATGAGCAGAACAGTGATCTTTGTAATTTTCCTTTTGTTGTATTTATTTTAGTTGGATATTTACGGTTCCCTATAGATATTTTTGAGGCAGTAGTATGGGTGTTTGTTGGGATTTCTTTTGATTTAATCTATGGTCCAGTTTGACAGATTTTACCTGAATGGAGTTTTTTTTAACTGTTCTTGAAATGTTGGTCAATCATTTGTTCTTCTTTGCTCTAATCTTTTTATGAGAACTCTTTATTTATCTGGTTGTTTTTGTTGCTGATCAGGTTCACCTTCTATGCTACATTGATATATGATTAACTTTCATATAAAATTCCACTATTTTTCTCGCTTCTTGAAATGTTGGATTTTTATGTACTTCACCTCCACAATTTCCATCTTTCTTTTGTATATGTTTCAAGTTCTTGAAAATGTCAGGTGGTTCTCTTGGCTGTTTGAGTTTGTAGTTTGGGTCCTTTTGTCTATGCCTTCCACATGTCAGACATCCTCTGCAATTCTCCTTGTGATGTCCATATTTTTCACATGCAAAATACCTTAAGGGTGCAGGGATGTATTGCTCTAGCTTTTCAAAGCAGAATCCAATTTTTATTTCCTTGGAAATTATAGATTTATTAAATATCAAACTGTACATGTGATCTTGTATTTCTTCAATTGCCCCCTTCAAATGGTTATCCTTTTATAGTCTGTGACCTCTTGCTTTCCTAAGGCTGTTTTTATTTCCTCTACTATAACTAGAAATAACATCCTGTTTCTGATAATTCCCATTGAGGTGTTAGGTTTTTCATGTGGGTAAATGTTGCACTTAAAATTGTAGAAGTAATTATTTTTTTTTGCATGTTTCTTGTTATCTACCCCTACAAGTAGATTACCACTTCTAATTTTCTTCACAGTTCTAGAGTTTGCCCTTTTAGAGATAATTTTTCAATCAAGAAAGAGGACAGTTTGCCTAAAAGAGTTTCTTCTAACAATTTAATTACAGTAAATTTTGGGAATCCTGTTATTTCATTTTTTGGTTCAGATTAAGACAGGTTTAATTTGGTTTTTTCATTTGTAGTTGCCATATGTGTTGTTTTTTTATTCATTCACTGGTGCTGTGTTCTACCATCCAGCCTGGAATCTAACTTTTGTTGAGAATTTATCAAGAGGATACCTATTTGCCTTGGTTGAGATGGGGATACATCAGTCAGTATACTTGTGTTGGTAGGGGATTTCAAGTATCAGCTAAAATCAGTCTTTCAAAACCTAGTTCCTTAAAGTTAAACAGTGGTCAAAATTTTCTTTCTCTCAACACCTTCAAGATAAAGAGCTGAGTGTTCATTTTCTATAAAAATAATTTGTAGATATCTAGGTCCTAGAGTTTGACATGACCAACTGATTGATCAGATCAGGTCTCTCTAACTGCCAGTCTAGCCCAATTAACGGCCAAAATGGAATATTGCAGGTCATGTGAGCATTTAATATTCAAGTCATGGAATACTCAGCCACCGGGATTCAGTCTTCTGGCATTATGGATCACATCCCATGGCCAACAGGTAGCTGCATCAGTGCAGTCAATATATTCTACAGTCCCAGCCTACAGGGCAGCTATATATATGTATCTGTGTGTGCAAGTATAAATTGTTAGTGATGACACAGTGTCTGATGATTGTAAAAACAAGAAACTTTGTGTCTACACAATCCTAACTCAGATATATATGCTAAAGCTGATAATTATCACTGCCTCCCACCAGACCGGGTTTGACACAAGATCAATGACCCAAAGGTTGATTAGAGTGGGGGTTAGGGGAGAGGAAGGTTGGGCACGAGCCGAGGCTCAAGCCCTGCTGGACTATGATGCCGTTCTTCCACGCAAAGGTAGCCCAGCCGAAGCCAGGGGCCTTACAGCTTCAAGTCTGTCTTTGTTGGATTGTGCCCGTACCAGTGTTTGCTAAAGCCTCTGGCCTTGGAAGCGTGTTGTGCCTCGTGCTCATAGCAGCATCAGCTGAACTTACCGACTGAACACAGATACACATGGCAGCCCCTCAAATTCACAATAACTTGCCAAAAATCATTCCTGAGATTCTTCAAACATCTCAACTAGGAAGCACAGCCATTTCTACTGGTCCAGAAAAATATTTTCACCACAAAATAATCATAAAGCTTGAAAATAAAAATTGAGTTTAAAGGTATCCCTGTCTATTTCTTTTTTGTTCTTAATTCCTTTGCAGCTTCAACAAACAAAAAGAAGATAACAAGTAAGTGAAGATAAGAAAGGAGTCAGTTACCAACATGATAATTTCCCAACAACAACACACACTACCTACAAGCTTCTTCAACCCCATATCTTTGTGTCTAAAATCTGGCAACATTTTTTTCTTGCTTACAACAGCCATGTCAGGTTTCCTTGTTTGATTAAAGCAGTAGTAATTTACTAAGCTTTTTGCTTAAATGTAGCACAAGGTCACATGAATGGGGCACCCAATGAGAATCAAACTCACTCGTGATGGCTAGCTAGTCTACCTTGCTAACCATTACGCCACCAGAAGTGCCCGCTTAATTAAAGCAATATATCTGGATATCACTGATTCTTGCAATTTTTTTTATTGTACAGGTTTATACCATTTATCTTTACAGTCCAAACCAAATTATTTGCACAATTTTTATGCTCTTATGCTCTCATCTATGTTTGTAATATTCCTTTTAGACTCGCTTGTTACATTTATTCATAATAATATTTTCTTTATTATCAAATAAAGTATATAACCAGATATTTCTGCTCTAGGATATTTTTTCTATCACTTTGTATCCCATTTTATACCCAAAATATTAAACCTTTAAAATCATTTGCACGATTAAATTCATTTGCATAATTCCTTGTTCATCACCATTCCTACCCAGTCATGCCTTTCTTATATTCTCCTTGCACTGGTTTGCTACATTCACTGATGGTATAATTTACTGTCTTCACTTTCTTGACACATAAGATTTGATTTTATTATTTTGTTGTTGTTATTATTATTATTATTTTACTCTTTGCAGGTTTTTCTCACTTGCACTAGTTTGTGTTGTTTCACTGCTGTCTGCTCAGGTTTCCGGGACTCGTCTCAGTGTCCTAGTTGATTTTAACAGTGTTGTAGTCTGGATGTTCTGGATTCTTCATTTGGCCTCGACTTCATCCAGTCTCCCTTCAGTGACTGTTCCAAGTGCTCTAAATATTATTGGTATCACTGTCACTTTCATGTTCTACAATATTTTCAGTTCTCAGGCAAGGTCTAGGTACTTGTCCACGTTTTATTCTTTTACTTTCACTCAATGGTCTATTTGAATTGCAAAATCCTCAAACTGATATGTTTTTTTCTTGTTAATTAATATTCAGTCTGATCTTCAGGCTGGGATTAGTTAATCCATTTGGATCTCAAAATCACAGAATTTTATGGATCTCATTTTCTAGGGCCAATTCTGGTTTATGCATAAACCATTTGTTAGCATGGTCAAATTTTAATCTCTTGCATAATTCCCAGTAGATTACCTTTCCCACCCAGTCATGCCTAGTCTTGTATTCTTTTTACTCAGTTTGCTATATTTGCTCATTATATGATTAAACATTTCATTTCTGTCAGCACATAACCTACACTTGCTGTTATTTTGCATATTATCAGTTTTTACTTTGACATAATTGATTCTTATGGCATTATTTTGTGCTGCCATTAATCAAAATTCAGTTTCGCTCTTAAGGTTTCCTCTTAGCCATTTCCAGATCAACTTATGTGCAATTTCCTTAGTTTGTCACTTGAAGTATCAATACAGTTGATTTCTTCCCATCTTTGTTTTCTATTTTTTTGTTTGTCATTTTCTTGTTTGTCCTTGAATTATTTCCCTTGATATTCTTGTTACTGGCAGCTGTAATCTGACTTTCTTTGCTGTTTTTTTTACATTCCTTGAATCAATGAATTATTGCATCTACACAATTCTCAGAGCTGGCGAGTCCTCTCCTGCTCTTCTTTGACACATAGATTGATTTGATTTGGTTTGGTTTTATGGCATATCAACCATTAGAGGTTATTTAATGCAAATATGAGGTGCATACGATAAGTTTCCAGACTTTTTTCATATGGGCACATTTATTGATAGTACACACATGAAACTCTAATCCCCTTCAAAGTAATCTCCTTCAGCTGCAATGCACTTGTATCATTCCAACAACTTCTGGAAGGCCCCATAGAAGTCCTCTTGTGTGAGCGTGTCAATGACCTTCGTCACAGCCTCTTTCATCTCCTCACTTGTCTCATAAGACAGCCTGTGAGCTTAGGGAATAACCAAAAGTCACAGGGAGCAAGGTCTAGACTATAGGGAGGGTGAGGAATTGTCTTGATGCCCATCTTGCTCAAATAGTCTGTGACAAGGATGGAGTTGTGGATTGGTGCATTTGCCGCGACCGGCCTACGAACATAAACAGATCGGATTACATTTCGCCCTAGAGAAATAATATCCGGGCGCGGCCGGAAATGATGAAGCCCTTTTTCGACTCTAACTGGCCGTTACAGCTAAGAAGGGGAAAAATTAATATTTATCAACATTTGCAAAACACTTCTGCCAGAAATAATTCTATAAAAATGGAAGTAATACTTTTCGCTAGCCTATACCGGGCTAAAGAAATACTTATTTTCTGCATCCATTTTTTGTAGAAGAACTTTCTACCCACGTGGCGCGACAGAAGTGGAGTTCCCTTTCTTCCATATAAAAAGGCTTCAGGCGGCAAAAATTCAGAGGTCTACGCGGACGCTCTAGGGCGTTTGTGTGTGGCCTTTCCTCTCCAGTTCTTGGGTTGCATTCGGTAAGCCATCTAACCTCTGGGAGGTTCTGCCGGGTGTGCCTCGGCACTGGAGATTTCCTCCGGCCTCAGGGGGCCATCCCCCCAGGCTTATACCCCCTTTGGGGGGGGTTATTGCCTGGCGCCTGAGGCGCCCCAAAAAGGGGAATGCCGACGGAGCCGAAGGTATTTTTGGCCTTGCCGGATGCGTGTGGGCTTCGGCCCTGCGACCGGGCCCACATTAAAAACGGCCTTGTGCCATATTCGTGCGTTGGTTGGACGCTTCGATAAATACAGAGGTCTACGCGGATGCTCTCAGGGGCCACTCGGCTCGGGTCCTACGTTATCGTGGTTGCACCCACCTCACCGCCACTTCTAGTGGCAGATTCAACCTTTTTTTTATGGTCCTTTTTAAGGACTAAGAGAGGTCACCTTCTGCGGGTCGGAGCATCTCTGGTGGTCATTAATGATCAGTCGAAATAGACGGCCTGGAGGCAAACATGAAGAGAACTCACTAAGACCAGCCGATCTTAACCATAGCACGGTTCTGCTCGTCCGTTTTGCTGCGCAGCGCAAAAGGCAAGGGTTGGCCTTTAGCTACCGCTCCACCATCCGCGCAGCGCTAAGATAACGTCAATCTTAGCCTCGGCCTCCTGGCCTGTTCGCTCGACAGTGCAGAGCTTTGGCGCGAAACAGCCATAGCTACCGCCTCGATACGTCCGCACAGCTTTGGCGCGAAACAGCATTAGTTACCGCCTCGATACGTCTGCACCGCTTTGGCGCGAAACAGCCTTAGCTACCGCCTCGATACGTCCGCATAGCTTTGGTGCGAAACAGCCTTAGGTACCACCTCGATACGTCCGCACACCTTTGGCGCGAAACAGCCTTAGCAACCGCCCCAACTCGTCTATACAGCTATCTAGCACGACAAAGCTATAGCTCCCGACAACGATACGCCCGCACAAGCTATATGGTAGCTACTGTAAACGATATGCCTGCACTGCTATCTGGCATGATAAAGCCATAACTACCGACCACGATGCTCCAGCGATGCAGTCCACGTAATGACTCGCTGTTACGGACTGCCCCAGCAATACAGTGTCTAGTCTACGTAATGACTCGCTGTTACGGACTACCCTAGCAATGCAGCATCCAGTCCACGTAACAACTCGCTGTTACGGACTACACGGCATTGCAGCATCTGGCCCACGTAACGACTTGCTATAATGGGCTAGCAACCTCATTGACACACCCCAACGTACTGTCAAAACCGGGATATCGATCTACCGACCACGACGCTCCTGCAATGCAGTCCACGTAACGACTCGCTGTTACGGACTGCCCCAGCAATGCAGTATCTAGTCCACGTAACGACTTGCTTTATGTACTACACTAGCATTGCAACAACTAGCTCACGTAACGACTCGCTGTTACGAGCTAGCAACCACAACTCGACCATACCAACGAAATGTCAAAACCGGGACATCGATTTACCAGCGACCTTTTTCGGCTTTCCGCAACAACTCGACCGACCTCAGCTGCCCACGGCGACTGTCCAACTGTATCCAACGCCTTGACTGATCTCAGCTTACCAGCATCAAACATCTAGCTGTATCTCCACGGCTCAACCTATGCCAGCTACCCTCGTCGAACGTCCTACTGTGCACAACTACAACTACTTCCTTGCTCCTCCCACAACTCTCATCATCCCTCACATATTCCCTGCCTTCCTTGAAACCCTTACGCCACTCGAAAACTGATGCTCAATTCATGCAAGATGGTCAAAAAGCAGTCTAAAGCATTCCATACGTTTCTCTGGCATTTTTTTTTTTTCAAGTTTAAAATAGAATTTTATTGCATATCGTTGTTCTGAAGAATCTTCACGTCCAGATGGTATTTTTGAAATTCACTGGCTGTGACAATCAGGCTTTAGTAGGGTGTATTCCAATAGCTGCTGTAGCAGTTCATTTCAATCTGAAATCATAAAAATTGGTCAGTCATCTGATAAGATATATAGCAATAACATACTGAATTTTCAAGAGTGTATGACAATTTTAAATACCCATACAAAAAAGTCTGGAAACTTATTGAAGGCAACCCGTATTATTAAAAAATAACTATTTAGACAATATTCTCTTTCAACCACAGTGGTGGTGTAATGGTTAGCAAGCTCGACTAGCAAACCTACACGAGTGAGTTCGAGTCTCATTGGGTACCCCTTTCATATGGCCTTGTGCCACATCTAAGCCAAAAAGCTTAGTAAATTTCCACAACACAGAAGTTTGTTCTTTTCTTTTTAAAAGCGCGTAAAAATCTGACATCATTTAATCACGTTTTGGAAAAAAATAAATGAATAAATAAGACTATTGATGGTCCCAGTAGTTTTTAACAGAATTATATTACAAGGTTAATAAAATAGATAAATAAAGCCGTAAAAGAATTTTTAAAGTTTTAAAAATCGTCAAAGAATGCAAGTGAAATTTCTATACATTTAATTCAAATAAAAATGATTACTCGTAATGATTCTAGTAATATTATTAAAAAATAACTATTTAGACAATTCAACCACAACACAGAAGTCGGTTCTTTTCTTTTTAAAAGCGCGTAAAAATCTGACAAATAAACATCATTTAATCACGTTTTGGAAATAAATAAGACCATTGATGTTTTTAACAGAATTATATTACAACGTTAGTGAAATAGATAAAAAAAGTCGTAAAAGAATTTTTAAAAATCAAATAAATATTCTATACTCATCAAGGCCGTATATTTCGTTTTTAAACGAGTGCATATCGGCTTTCGTTAACATTCCATAATATATTCAGGAAGGATCCTCGCTTTTTTAAAAGTACCAAAAAATCTTTGTCAATGAATAAATTTAACATAAGACAATTATCAAAACAAGAACCCAATAACTTTGTATTTCAAAACACTTGAGTCAATATTTTAGCTTCGCTACTCGATTGTCATTTCCGACGGAAGTAACATCAAGGTGAAGGTTAACTTGTTTTATCGCTAACAATATATATAAATCATTTTCTTTTACTTATGCAAAATATTTTCATCATATTTTTTATATGAATCTTGTTATAATATATATTTTTTTTAAGATAATTGCAATATTTTTACGAAAAGACTTACCTGAAATTTATAATTGGTATAATAGTTACCAACAAGACCTGTACTCTGGTATAGCTTGAGAAATATATATAAAGATGGTTGTCGCTAAAATTTCAATTTACTCTGGTTTCCGGTCAAAAATAGCGGATAAATCTTTCGCCTTTTACTAAAGATTTCCGTGGCCGGGAGCAATTCAATGAGTCTATAGACTTATTTTTGAAGCCCTACTTAATTGTGGGGTAAAAAGAAATCTAAAAACAGACTAATACAACCATCCCTTCTTACGAAGAAAAATTTATTATTCGTTACAACACTTTGTCAACTATGATGACGTCTCAGTGACAAGACCTATTTTAGAAGTTTAGGTATTGAACAAGTTAGATCTTTCCAAACTTATTAACAATATCTATGTACTTGAGGTTCAGCAACTTACATTAATTACTACTTGCATTCAATAGTCTCAAAAACTTTTTATTAGTAAATTATATTATTTCCAACCTTACACTTACTTTTTTTGTAAACGTTTTAGAAGAAAAGTGAACACGTAGCTAAGTTAATTTTCAATTGCATATATTCAATTATTTATACACAACATATATAAACCCAAACAAAAGCACAATTAAATTAACACTTTAGCTTTGGTTTAGATGTTCTGTTCGAAGAATAGTTGACTGAAGTTTTATTCAATTTTTTGGGTGGAATGTTGGTTAATTGATGCACTGTCTTCCGCGTTGAAAAGTTCTTGTTGACTGTGTCTTTTAAGTAATTTACAAAGCGTTTTGCTTTGATGTGGCACAAGGCCGAATGAATGGGGCGCCCAATGAGACTCGAACTCACTCGTGTAGGTCTGCTAGTCTTGCTTGCTAACCGTTACACCACCAGAGGTGCCCTGACTGTGTCTTTTAAAAATTGTCTGCTTATTCATTTATAAAATTAAAATATACACAAAGACTGCTTTTTATTCTCAACCAATAAAAAATGTCCTTTTAATTATTCATAAACTTTAAGACTTGCGTGAAGTTTTATTTATTCATTATTATTTATTTATTTGAATTTTATAATTAGTTTTGTTTTATATTGCCAAATTATATTAAAGAAATATTTATTTCTAACAGACTTCCCCATAAAAATTGCAATTTATTTTATTGCAATTCAACTCTCGTAATTTATTTTGGGCAATTATTTATTTACGGTATTGCACCAACATATATTTACTTTATTTTAATGCAACAACATTTATTCCTTTATTTCTTTATTGCAACAACATTTATTTATTTATTTTATAGCAACAATATTTATTTAGGGGGTGTCCTTGTGGTCTAATGGTTATTGTGATGGACTGTGGAATCGTAGTACGCGAGTTCGTACTTCAGTCGCGCTATTACGTTCACTTTCGGGCAAATACTCTTGGGAAAGGTATGAACCCCATTATCCTCCCAGCTATGGGTTAAATAAGTACAACTACTGTTCTTCTAGGAGAATGGCTTTGGAATTAAAGATTGATATGCCAGTAAACAAAGAAACCAAACCAAACCGAAAACAAGATTTATTTATGTATTTTATTGCAACAACATTTATTTACTTATATTATTTTTGTCTTGTAATTTTAAAAAGCTAATTTCCTTTGAGAAATTTTCTGTTTGAGCTATCCTTATCCAATCCATTTTGGCCTTTTGTAATGAATTACCATTAATTTTATTACAAAAAGGTTTAAATAACATACTTGTTACTTTCAATAATTTATCATAATAAGAATATTTATTAATATCTACAATTCCAGTATTTACTTTAACTATTTCATTCAATTTAACATTTACTTTACTCTTATAAACAGGGGATATACTCAATAAAAGATATTTAGGCCAATCTTTAAATACATTAGTAAGCCAACGTGGACCTTTTAACCGCAAATTTCTATTTCGTAAGATATTCCCTTGGTTAACATGTCAGCTGGATTTTGATTAGTATGCACATATTTAAACATTATTGGCATTTTAAATTCATCCTCAAGAGCTTTAATTTACCCATTTACTTCAGATATTATATTTTTAACAAATTTGGATTTTATTTTACTTTCCTTTGTGATTAACCAATTTAAAACTATCTGAGCATCTACACAAACATTAATAAATTGAAATTGAATATTTTATAAAGTTTCAAATAATGTTGGAAGACATTTTAATGCCAATATTACTCCCATTAGCTCCAAAGTTGGTACACTGTTCATTTCTTTTCCTTAAGGGAGCCAATTTAGATTTAGCAAATAAAAATGAACTTACTTTTTATTTGTGCATGCATACATTACAAAACCATAAGCTTTTGTAGAGCTGTCACAGAATATATGTAAACCATAGGATTCATTGTCATTAATTGCAATTCTTGGAAAAGACAATTCAGTCAACGTTTCAAAATCTTTATTACTTTCATCTCATCACTTATTTCTTTAGACACTTTTTGATCCCAATTTATATTTAATTTCCAAACTTTTCTCATTAACACCCTACCTCTTATTGTGACAGGCAAAGTAAAGTTCAAAGGATCATATACTTCTAAAATTTCTGATAGCACTGGATGTTTTGTATTTGCTTCATCCAACGAAAAAGGTACTAAACTTAAACTATCTTTCTTAATATTATATCTATATCCCAACACTTTTTCATCTGGACAGTTATGTTCTACTAATCCACCTTTGGTCTTCATTAGGTTTCTTAATTCATCTGAATTGAAGTTCCATTAGCAAATTACATATGTCTATATTCCTTAATGCATAACATAAGTTGGTTTGAACACTACTTGATTTTGAACCATTATTTTGTTTTGGACTTAAAGGAGTTATGTGCTCTTCTCTTTTACATAAGAGACAGGGATATCTTAACTTGCCTTTTTTTCCATAACATTCTGATTCATTGTGACCTGACCCAGCACATCTAGTACGTAAGGATAATTCCAAGATTTCAGCTAATTTTGCTTCATAATTAGGATAGGTTTCACACTTTCCTATGAAGTTTGCACAGCATTTTAATACCTTTACTAACAGCTCCTACACCAAAATTTTGTATTGTAGGTATTTTACTTTTTGCTTTTATTTCAAATCTATGGTTATTATTATTGCCACTTGAAATTTTCTTATCCTTTATACTTTTTCTGTCAGACACAGTTCTAATTAAGGTTTTCAAAACCTCGTTATAGCAGTTGAATATCTGCTCTAAACTAGGAAAATTATTATTAATTTTATTTATTAATTCCTTTACTACTATTTTAGGTAGTTTATTCATTATCATGCGACTAATTAAAATATTTTCAGAAGAACCTTCTTGAAAAAAAATTAACATTATATTGTTGCTACTTGTATAAATCGGACTTAATTTCAAACAGATAATATTTAATATTTAAGAATTCTAGATCATAATTAACATTATATTGTTGCAACTCGTATAAATAGGACTTAATTTCAAACAAATAATATTTAATATTTAAGAATTCTGGATCATGTTCTTCGCTAGGCATAGCTTTCAATATATTCTTTAGAGTTTCATCAATTATTAATTCTTTGTCCAAAAATTCTTCCTTTAATAAATTTAAGGCCACCTTGTAATTTGAATCAGTTAGGGACAAATGACTTACTTGTTTTAAAGCATAATCCCTTAAATATTCAATTAAATATGATAGCTTAGCGGATTCTGATAAATGTTTCTTTGAATCAATAACATTATTAAATTGATTCAAAAAATTATAAAAGGCAAATTTATCTTTTTCTTTTCCATTAAAAGTACCACAAGTTAAAGGAGGTGGTTTTCCATCACTTAATATTTCATTAATAGGTATAACTGCCGATGTTTTAGTATTTTCACTAGTTAAATAATCTTCGTATGTATCTATAATTATTAAATTATTTATATTATATTCGGCCTGACTGTCTAATTCTAGATTATAGCTTTCTTCATCTTTGATATTATAATTGGTATTTTGCATAAAAATGTTAATTACTTCATTCCAATTATTAACCTTCAAAGACTCTTCATCAATGGCTTTTAATTGTTTTTGACACAAAGAAGAAGTAAGAGTCCCATTGTAATGCATTTGTTTTAGATAATTTAAATACACTGTTATTTTTCCTTTTATGAGTGGCTTTATTTCACTTCAAAGTGAGTAGCCCTTCTTTTATTTGTTCTGAAGTTAATTCATCAGCTTTATTTTCCCCATAAAGATTAGAGAGAACTCCCTCTATATTAATTTCTTCCTTTAAAGCCATTTTAAAATTTTAATTTATATAACGGTAGCACACGTGTATAGTTTCACCTTTTTCTTTTTATAAGTTTTATTTCAGTGTTGTTTTTATAAGTTTTTTTATTACTTACATTACTATAACAACATTTGCAAAAATATTCATTTTGGAAATAAAATTATTCTTCGAATTATTTTGTTAAATATTCTTTGAAATATATTGGAAAATTATAATATAGCCAACCTCATTCTTACTTTTGTTAATGAAGGTTTTAGAAGAAAATTGAACACGTAGCTAATTTAATTTTCAATTGCACATATTCAATTATTTATACACAACATATATACATATATAAACCCTAACAAAAACACAATTAAATGGACTTGCAAGTCAACCTCCTTCCCCTATTTACCCATCTCAGCTAGCCTTGAACTCTAAGAGTAAACTTTAAATGAGCTTACCAGCCACGTGTCCAACTCTCGGAATCGGTCCAAGACCATTTTTTTGGCATACTCGCAGAGTGAAAAATGATTAGTAGCAGTCCTGACTTCCAGGTGTTAACATCTATTCAGGAGAAGTCGAGGGACCTTCGCCCCAGTCCACCCGAGGAAATGTGACCAAGAAACAGATTTCAGAGATCGGACTACTCTTTGTGGCACTTACTTATATTCAAGCCGAATCGTCTCTTACAAAAGAAAAAAAGAAAGAAGATAAGATTATTAACAACCCCTCAGTGAGTTTTATATTTCTTTTGTGTCTACCTTGCAAATCTATTTGAGTTATAATCTTTGTGATTCGTCTCGGACTGTCGATATAAATAGTATCATTACTTCTCCATCACCTTTTGTTCTTACACCTTTTTTATAATCTTATTTTCCTCTAGTTATCTTGTAAATTTTGTAATAGATTTTGTTGTTGAATCTTCCAACTGTGTTATGTTTGTTATATGAGTGCTTGTCACTTATTCCGCTGAGATTTACCAAGAGTCTTCGAGTGGAGAAATTCCCTTCCCATAGTTCGACTTTTTTTTATCGAACCATG